>WEIS01006730.1:1964-31446 GCA_013389965.1 Todus mexicanus | reverse complement strand
TTATTTCCAGCTCTTCCTAATTCTCAGTCTTTTTTTCACCCACTGTCGGTTCCTCAAGGAAGGGTTTGAGTGAGCCACCCGGGGGAATTTCCTAGCGAGGCAGATACAACACGAACGAAGATGCTTCATACTGAATGAAAAGAATAATTTCGCCCTGGATTTGAGTAATAAACCTGAAGAGCAAATGATCAATTGTTCCTCGCGTTGGGTTGCGGCTCTCTATAAATTATTTGTTTGGCAGCCAGTGTCTGATGTGCGAATGTCTCCAAACCAGCTGATCTCCACTGTGGGCACTCATTGCTCACCCCAGCATTTAGTTAACCCATTATCCTACAAACCAGCTGATCAAACAATCCCTATCCAGAGCCTCCTTTGTTACTGCCCGTTGCCTTTACGATATCGAGGTTATTCTGGTGTTTTCCTCCTGTCATTTCTATACTAATTACACCTCTTGTCTGCTTCCAAAGGTACCTTTTGAGGAGTTTACTACCGGTTATTTAATTCAGCACCAGGTGACTCAGTGCCTTTCACCGTTTCCTTAACAATGACTCGATGTTTTGATATTGATGATCTGGTGTTTCTCTGGGCTCCGCTTCTCGCTGCCGGACCATCTGGAGCTTGTTGTGCTGTTGCCACCAGCTTCGTTATCATTTTTTACTATGTGGCTATCACCAGGTTGAACTTTATCTTTCCCTCCTGCTCCTGCGCTGCATCGTCAGCCTGAATTTTCTGTTCCAGTCTTGCTGAGCTGCTCTGGTGGGATAAGTGTGTCGCTAGGTTGGGAAGATGTTGTCAGGGTTGTGGCCACCTGGGAGGGGGTGATAGGAATGAGAAGTTACAGCTCCAGCCCATGGCTGTGCTCAGCAGCACAGAAATGTTGAACCGTTTCGTTAAGTCACGGCTGTGATCCTCTGACTGCTCGGATTCCTGGCCAAGATCCTCCCCGGTTTTGACCAGGTGGAGATTTGGTCTCAGGCTCTGCCCTGTCTTGAGTCCAGGCATCACTCAGGGACCATTTGAGGTGCCCCAGGATTCTTGGGGGCTGCTGATGGGAATGGGGGGCGGGGGGTGTGTGTCATAAGCCAAGCTTCATCCTTTGAAGCAACATTTTAGCCAGAGAGATTTACACCCTGGGGGTTTGGCTGCCCCCAGACACGCAGCCCTGCATCACCACGTGCTCCCAGAGCTGCTGGTGTCCCGGTACCACCTGGGTTTAAGATCCATCTGGCCAGCGCTTCACTGCACTGCACCTTGGCACGGGGGGGCAGAATGAGGATGATTCAAGGGCACAGGGAGCGTCCGGTGATCTCATGATGTTCGCTGATGCCACCCCACCACTGAGCAAACATGGAGGTCGGCCCAGGCTACGTGCCACCCCGGGGGAGGCACCCGAGGCAGTGCGTGGGCAAGAGGTGTACGGAGGGCTTCTTGCGCAAGGTCAGCTACGCAGAAGCATGGATCCAGGAAAACACGCAGTTGGGTCAGCCGCAGTGCCCAGCCTGGGTTATCTTCGGGTACAAGCAGCTCTGAAACTCACGCTTTACGTCGGGCAGCGCTGTGCCCATGGGGAATCCCGAGCTGATGGGTTCTGGGAGCCACCAGTCCCTGCAGGGTCCCATCGGCTCATCCCAGAGCTGGGCTTGAGCACTCCCAGCCTGTGTAAAGGGGCAAAAGTTGCAAGGCAGGAACTTGGGAGTGTGGATTTGGGGTGTCCCTGAGGAAACCTACCCCTGCAGAGGGAAATGCCCTTGTTACCACTGGGCAAAACCGATCCCAGATCCCTGCTGGCTGCCAGCCGCGGTGCGGTGACTCAGCAACAGCCCTGCCATTATTTACAAACAATGAGTTGGCCACGGAACACGTGCCACGAAACACACGAGGCAGCGATATTTCTGCTCTCCCTGTGCAATCACGGCCTTGAAGCAATGCTGCAAGAGCAGGCGCCAGTGCCCAGCACCCGGCCCGAGGAGGAGTCCTTCCCTCTCCTCCTGGATGCACACTCTACAAGTTGGGAAGGTGGTGGAGCTGGCAGCATGATCTCGGGGACTCAGTAAAACCTTCAGCCCTCTGAGGATGACTGAGACTCTGTAAATATGGAAAGTCTTGGAGATAACATTGTAGAATCCTAAAATTCGGAGGAAATGGCTGAATTGTGGAGGATTCGGAAGAGCTGAAATTTTGTAATAGCTCTTAGCTCTGGGATATTCAGTGTGCATCTCTGGGCACACGTGTCCCTCTGTGTGTGTGCATCCCTGTGCTTGTGCATCCCGGTGCGTATCCCGGAGTGCTCCTGGGTCTGCTCAGCAGATAGACTGGTCGAGATAAATTTACCTGGGTGCACGTGGCAGAGACTTGTTAATGGGGCAACATTAAGCACTTTATCGAAATCCGTGCTCCCTTTCTTGGTGTGGTTCTTATTCTGCTAAAGTGGGTCAGGCTTTGTTGGTATATTTGCCCAGGGGCCTTCGAGTGTGGCAGGAAAAGCCATTACCTGATGTTTAAGCCCTTTAAAATGTTGTTCTTTGGTTACTTAACAGGGAGAGGAAAGGAAATTTGGTTGAGTTTTGTCTTGGCACCGCTGAAAAGGCATCGGGTTAAGATTCCAGCCTGTCCTTTGCTCGAATCGCAAATACCATTTTGCTACAATTGGCCTCATTACTGAAAACAGACACATTTTACATGGGCTGTGCAAGATGAATGAGGTGTCCTTGAAGAATAATTTTTATATGGCAGAGCAGTGGGTTTCTGGGGAAGCGCTGGTGTCGTGGGAGACACATCTCTCTTGCAAATCAAGGAGCTGAGAGCTCCTGTGAGAAACCATTTAATCCATCTCCTGAGCTGGGGTAAGGTGTATTTCTGCAGGACCACGGCCATGGTGAGAGCAGCATTTTCATGAGCCTTGGGCTCCTTTTGGCAACAACAGCTGAGCCCGAAGCCCCGGGGTGCTGCCGTCCTCATCCCGAGCAGCCTGTCCCCCTCAGCCACACCGACAGCCAAGCCTGTTTTTGGGGCTGTGAGTCCATGGGGCGGCTTGTCACGGTCAGGTGTCCCCGGCCCCAAGGAGCCCTGTTTGCCAAGGGTTTAATGTTTAGCTGCTAATAAACAAAGCATATCAGGGAGGCTTTGCTGACCAGTACCTAAACTTCCCTAGGAATTTGGCTGGCTCTTGCGGCACTTAACAAGGCCAGGATGTGGTGACATTCTTGCTTCAGATAAAGTTTTCGATAGGAGATGGCCGGACTTTCCCAGAGCAGGCTCCCCACATCCCTCCAGCTCCATTCCCTTGCTCCTGCCCACCCCTTGGGCATCAGCTGGTGATCCAGTGCTCAGCCACATTCCATCCATCCATCCATCCCCACAGCTTTCTCGCCATCCCAGCCACGCTCTGATTTATCCGAGGAGGAGTCACTATCAGGCTGGGATTGGTTTGTGGTTTCAGCTCTGAGGAGGTGCCAGGGAGCAAGGCTTGCTTCATCCTAGCAGCATTAAAAGAAGGGTTTCAAGCAATGTCAAGGGGGAAAAGAAAACCCCACCTTGTTGTTCTGACTTGAGGAATGACTGAAGTTGTCCTTTCTGCCTTTACCCCATGGGCATTCCTCAGCCAGAAGTGTGACTTTCCCCCAAAGGAACGTGCCCTAAAGCCCAGCTCAGCAGCCACTGCCCAGCTCGATGACCGTGGGGTGCTCATGGCTTGATCCAGCCTGGCGCCAGCTTCTGCCCATTTCTACCTGGTAGATAAAGCTGAGCCCAGCCTGGCTTCTCCCGCGATGGCAGCCGGCAGAGAGGAGGGAGGGTGGAGCGTCGCTCGGAGCAGTTCAGTCCATAACCCCATCTTCTGAACCCAGCGTGGCTCAGCCCATTCGTGCGTTAATCTGAATACAAACAAATGTCAGAGAGAGGGGCATTGGCTTCCAGATAAACTCTTGCCTGTCCTTGCTCTCAACCCCTGTGCGAGACCAGGATACACACGGAGGATTTTCAGTGTGCTGATGGAACAGCCAAATCCCCAGGGAGTCGTGCCTCCAAAGGAGCTTCTCCCACCCAGAAAGGGCATTGTCGCTGTGGGATGCAGGGGGTTGGAGATGCTCCAAGTTCTTTGGATGCTCCCACTGCATTTTGCTCATCCTCCACGGCAGTGGCAGCTCCTGGCAAGGCCGGGCACCGCGTCTCTCCCGCCCGGGGATTACACCAGGAGCTGGCTGCCGGCCGGCCCATTCCAGCGTCTCTCAGCAGCTTCGGAGATAATTGCCATAAGTCTAATTGTTCCTGCTGGATAATGAGCATTTTTGCATCATCATCCCCAGCTGCCGAGAACATCATCTGAGTTGCTATTTCAGGGGCGGAAAGCAGCTCCTCTGAGCCAGGAAAGGCTGATCCAGGCTGGATCCAGCCACTCGAAGCAAAGCCCCCGCTGACAGAAGCGGCAGTGTGCAAGCATGATCTGGGACAAGGCGCAGGCCGAGGAGTGTTCCCAAGAGGCAGCCTGGTCGTGAGAGCGTGCAAACGGGGGATTTTCAGTGTGCTGGTGAAACTCAGTCAAAAACCCCAGGGAGTCATGTTCTGGTGAGCTCCTGCTCCAGCCTTGCCCCGATGAGGGCTGTGGTTTGAGCCTCTCCTCACAGACGCTGGTGTCTGATGGGGCATCTCTGAGATCCCTCTTTTATTCCCTTTGAGAAATTTTATAATCTTTTAAACCAGCTAACAGGCTCGTAAACGGGGCAATTGCCTGGGGGGGAGCTGGCAGATGAGCAGAGAGAAACCTCCTCTGCTTAGAAACCAAGGAATCGCCTTTATAGCGCTCGGTGTAACGAGCTGTGTGCATTCTCAGGCACACCACACATTGCTCTCAGTCAGGTGCTGCCCCTCGATTTGGGCGATGCTGTTGCAAACAGCAGGGCTCCTCACGCCGCTGCGCCGGGCAGACCTGCTCCACGTTGGTGAGACATGCGGCCCGGGCTGAGACCATGGCAAACGTCACCCTCTCTCCCCGCAAGCAACGAGGTGGATGAACCAGCCACGTGACAGAAACCCCTGACTGGGCATTGATTTCTCCTCCACCAACAAGTGCTCCGCAAGACCTGGGAGCCCACCACCTCCCGGGCAGAGCTGCCCACAGCTGAGGCTGCTCTGACGCACGAGGCTTGCTTGGCAGCAGGAGCGAGCATTTGAGCAAGCTGAAAGCACAGGGCTTCGCTCCCTGCACCTCATCCGGCACCTGGCCTGGCTGCTGGAAATTGCCTGGTGCCACAGGATGTGTCGAGTAGTCAGCTGTGGGATCCTTGCAACACCTTATGCTCACAAATGTGCAAGTTTGGGGCAGCATTAGCACAGATGCTGTCCATCCCATCCCATCCCATCCCATCCCATCCCATCCCATCCCATCCCATCCCATCCCATCCCACAGCTCCCAGCCCGTCCTTGAGTTCTGCACCTCACTTGCCTTTTAGTTATTCTCCCCAGTCCATGAGGCTGCATCTGACTGTCAAGTGCAAACCTGTTTTCAGAGCAGCACACCTCGAATTAACCCTCCAGGCTCCTCGGGCTTGCAGAACCTTTCAAGCATCGGTTTTGCCTCCCCTGCTCTGGAGGTTGGACGGCCACAGCCCAGCAGAGAGGAGGCAATGGGGGCCCATGCTCTGTTGCTTGTGCCCTGGGACTGTGGCTAAGGTGCCTTGGCTGCTGGAGGGGGTCTGGGGACAACAATGGGGCATGAAAATGTAAGACAAAAGGGTTTTCCTGCCTGCTTGTCACTCGTGCTCCTAATGCCATGCACAAGCCCCTGGAAACGGATTTACAAAGGATGCTACTGAGCCTGCCTTGGGAGTAGGTGATTTGGGACTTGCGATAAGAGTCGTATGAGCTGGTTGGGAAAGGAGAGAGAGGAAAAAAATGCGTCAGGGCAAGAGAGGGGAGAGATAAGCAGCACATCTGGGCTGGGAGCATGAAGCTGTCAGCCTGCCTGGCGCCGCGGGGCTGTGGGGTGGCCAGATCCAGGCCCTGACAGCCTTGGATGGAGCCAGCCCCACGGCAAACCTGCATGCTGGGAGCCCTCTGCCAAAACCTCCCGCTGCAGAGGGCAGGGAGGGGGCAACCCTGACGAGGGACGTGCTTCAGCTCCCAGGGGCTGTGAGGGGAAGGGGTAATGGGGATGGGTCTCCCCAACCTCAAGCAACCTGCACCCCCCTCTCAGTCCTGCTCCCTGCCAGGGTTGCCATCGCAGGGCACAGGGATGCTTGATGAGGGGAGATGCTAATTTAGCACCATGAAGTTGTTCGGTCAGTGATTGTAGCATATTTGGGAACTGCGACGCGCTGCCTTTTGTATCAGCTCAAGCTTTTGAGGCTTGGGCAGGTGTTTTGCACTGGAAAAGCCTCTGTTGCTGCCCAGAGAACGGGTTTGGGTGGCTGAGGGGAAAGCACCATCCTCGGGAGCCAGCTGGGCCCTCCTGGATGATTTTGCATGTTGTCTCCTAATCGCGGTTCATGTTCTCTCTCTCATAGCAAAAGGCACAATTAGCTGGAGGACGGGAAGCACGGGAAGCCGGCAGCAGTACCTCCGGAGCTGGCAGCGAGGGCTGAGCTGCTGCTCCCATGTTTGCAGGCCCCCTTCTCCCTGCCCAAACCAAACGAGCCGCCGGCGTTTCTCCTGCCACCATCACCATCCTCCTTCAGTGTTGCCGCATCCGCTTGGGCACTTCGGGAGGAAATCCGGGTGCTGGCAGCAGCTCCTCGCTCTCATCCCACCACCGCCGCACCCCTGCAAGCACATAAATACCCTTCTCTTCTGCCAGCACCGTCTTTGCAGCCACTGTATATACAGTATAATCCGCCCACAGGGTATCCAGGCTGTACTTGGCCGGGAAGGACAGAACATCCTTGTGATTCGAAAGGTCAGAATGAATGTCAGTACCCTGCCGGCTTCAGTCAGCAAGAATGCCAAAGCTGTCTTGGGGACGCGGCGTGCTCGGAGGAACAACCGCGGCTCTTGGGCGTGCTGCTCCCCACACAACAGGCGCAGGGTCCCCGAAAGCGCTCTGCTTGCTGCAGGGTCAGGCAGGTCCCTAATAGTGATAGTAATAATACCATGGTGTGTAAACAGCTTTGCCTGCTCAGCCCAGAGGTCCCTGCGCCCTCTCTCCACTCCTGGATAGCAAGGGGGTAAGCAGGTTGTGATGCCCCTCCACAACATCCTCCCAGCCTCCTCCAGGTTCTGGCTCCAAAGCCCAGCCCTGCCTCTTCCCCAGGGCTCCAGTGCAGGATTTTCCTCCCAGGGGCTCGGCTACAGAGGCTGGTCCAGGGCCACGGGCAAAACGTAGCCATTTGCTCTGGGATCCAGAGGGCAACAAGACCCACAGAGCCCCAGGCCAGGAGCTGCTCAGGACTGAAGGCTGGAGCAGGACCAGCATCTGCCCTGGTGGACCTTCTTTTCCTCCTCAGTGGAGAGAAATTGTGGTTGCTTCAAGCTGGGCTGGAGGAAACTCGGGTGGATGGCTGGCATTGATTTCCAAGCGACGGCGGCACTCGCATGTCCCTTGAGCTCCTGGCCCTGTGCCTAATGATTTTCTCTGCTAATAATCTCTGCTGAGCGTGCACAGCACATTCAGACACCGAGCACGGGGATGAAGGGGCTAGTTCAGAGCCTGGCGTGGCGAGGGCAGGGCCGTGGTGCCATATAGACCCTCTGCATTTCTCCCCACCCTTCCCAGCAGGAGAACTGCCCACGAAACCCTGGAAGCTGGCAGTGCCAGCCCCCTCTAATCATGGCTCCATCTAACACGAACGAAGCTGGGGGGATTTGGAGGTGAATTAGGAAATCCCTTTGCAGTAGCAGAGCAGATCCCAGGAGCTGATGGTGTTTTGCAGCAGAGCTTTAGAGGTTTTGGGGCTATGCTGGGTACATGGGGTCCACAGTGTGGTCCTCCCGGACCAGCATTCCCACTCATCTTCCCTTCCCTCTCCCCACGCAGTGCAGGGAGCAGGAACAAGAGCAGCAACTTGGTGCAAGGTTCTCCCAAGTGCAGGCTTTTGGGGAGGCCCCTGCTTCTCTCCAGCCCGGCTCTGCTGGCAAGGAGCCTCACGGCTGAGCAGGAGCAGCGGCACGAGTCGGTCTTCGCCATGTGCCGAGGCTGGGGCAGGCAGTGGGAGCTGGCAGCGCTGCCCAGCCTGGCAGGGCTCTCACAGCCCCGACCTTTCTGGCTTTAAAAACAGGATGGGAACAAGACGCACTTTTGTTTTCAGTTTGGGAGCTGGAACAGGACCTTCGGGCTGTTCCTGGGATGTTACGGCATCCCGGCTGCCTCGAGGGGGAGGACACACAACATGCTCCGGCACCCCGACCGCGGCAGGCGGCCTCGCTGCACCCTCGCTCTGTCCCTGTTTTGTCCTTCGGCGGCAGAGCCCAAAGCTCTCCCCGTGCTGTCCCGCAGCCAGGCTGGCCGGGGGTGCTCCCCCAGGGCCACCAGCGGGGACGAGCGGCCCTGGCAAGAGGGATGGCCTTCAGCTGGAAACCCCACTGGCTCTTGGCACAGCTCAGATGGCTGGTGAGCCCCAGCGAGGTCAGGGAGTTTGTGCCGCTGCTCGATGCAGAATGTGACTGTTGCCCTCGGTGGTGCTGAGCGCTGAACTGGAAAACCAGCCTAGGAGGAATGCAGGTGCCCCCAGCTTGTCTCGACCCTAAAACCCAGGCTGTGGCCACCAAGCAGCCCCTGACCAGAGACTCTGGACTGTGCTGTGAGGACACAGCCAGGGACAGGAGGGGCAGGGAGCAGCAGTGGCTTGCAGCAAGGCTTGGTTATGCCCGTTGCATGGGGAAAAATGAGGTTGAATCCCACATCAAGCCCCAGCAGGGTTGGCTGGGCCTTACCTGGGGACTTGAGGACCATCAGGTCACAGGAGTTTGGGACAATACGGCCCTGCACCACCAAAATTAGGAAGATGCCCTTGGGGTGCGCAGGGTCGGCACTAGTTTGCTGCTCAGGATGTTGACCACAAAGCAAAGAGGCAGCTGCTGTTGTGGAGATTTTGTCCTCTGGTGTGGCAAGGGCTGTTTCCAGAAGAAAAGGCAAATCACCACATCCTCCCGACAACCGGTGGGGACCTGGCACCTCACTGTCACCCACCCCGGAGCAGCCCCAAGGACAAAGAGCCCAGCAGCTCTCTGCTTCCGAGCCCTGCTCCTTATCAACCTCCCACACCCACAAATGGAGAAATAATCTACCAAGTTTCCGTAAAAGAGATTGCGGAGCCAGCCAGTGATGAGAAATGACACAGGCCCTGCCATGTCGGTGCACGTGGCGATCGCCGCTGGTACAGAGGCTCCTCCAGCATTTCCCGGCAGATCCCTGGGTTGTGCTCAATGACTCCCTGGGAGCCACCTGCGGTCACTGTCCAGGGTCACCTCCTCCTCTCGTGTGCCCAGAGCCCATTTAATATTGTGAAGTGACAAATTCATGCCACCCGTTAGAGGCTTGGGCTTTCTGTGGCAGCCGTGACAGCAGAGAAACAAGGTTTTGTAACAGAAAATCAAGATTCCCAGGTAATCTCCCACGTAAGATGGGAAGAATTATTTTCCACTAGGAAAACTAAAGCCAGTTCTCAGCTCTTTAAGTACCACAGAAAGCCAGTGTGAGGCTGATTATGTGTCCTGTGATGTTTGGTCCAAAAATCTTCCCAGTGCTGCTGGCAGAGCTCAGGCAGGGCAGGGTGGGGACAAGTCCCCATGGGCTGGGAACAGGAGGGTTTGTAAAACCTGGGGCTGGTGAAGGAGCAGGGACCCCCTGGAGCAGCTCTGTCCCTGTCCCCTTTATCCCCAGCCCGTCCGCAGCACCATAACACCTCGTATTGCCTTGAACCCCACAACACTGCATAATCCTGCCCCATGCACCCCCTGATCAGTCCCTTTTCTCGAGGATTCACCCAGGAGCTGGGTCAGGGACCAAATCTGCCCGGAAACATCTACCCTGCCAAAAGTTTGTGCCCTAAGTGGTCCCTGCACGGGTCCGGCTGGATCGGTGCCATGGTGCCAGCACCCCCTTGCTCCAGGCTCTTGTTGGTGCCTGTGGGGATTATCCACCCTGTGAAAAACATGATCTTTGGTTTTGCTGCCTCAGGGTTGAACCATTGCCCTCCCCAGGGATGGTTCCCCGAGGGCTGGCAGGGATTTACAGCTTGCTGTGATTTATGTTGGAGGTGGAGCGGGACAAAGCCGTCACAGCTGGCATCGAAGGAATCCAGCAGCAGAACTGTCCCGGTGTGACCTTACCTGGCCATGCAGGGCACGGCCCTGGGGACAGAGGTGGCACACACAGGGCGGGTGGCAGGGTGCTTATGTCCAAAGTCACCCATCCTCCTCTTGGGGAAAAAAAACAGATGTGAAGGTTTAAAATGGAAATTTTTTGCCTCTGTTTCAGGGGTTTGCTCCTCTGCCCCCATCCAGGAGGGATGTGGTGGGCACTGGCACTGCCAGGAGGGACACAGGAGATGCAGATGGTGGCGAGCGACAGCAGACGTGATGTTGGGCTTGGGGAAACCAGCTGAGCAATCAAGGAAAGCAGAGGGGCTGTGGAAACAAGGGTCTACCGAGTAACCAGGGCCTGGGGGCATCCTTCAGGCACCTCTTCTCCTTGAACCATCTCCCTCCTCCGCAAAGCAAGCGCCAGAGCCAACTCCAAAGCCCAACCACTTCCCCTTGGCCCTCGGCCGCCGCCGCTCCCTCCCTTCCCACCCGGCTTCTCCTTATCGGCGCGGGGCTCTACGGCCAGACCAAACAGCCGCCCCCACTGCCGCCGCACGTGGGGCAGCACGGGGAGGGCTGGGACCCAGACGATGAAATGAAAGCACCTTGTCTTCTGCAGGATGTCGAAATCCAACTATGGGTGCCCCCAGGCGGCTCCGCTTTCCTTGCCCTCCTCCTCTCCTGGGTGAGAGGTTCGAGGCTGCTCAGCTCTGTTTACTAACCAGGGATTTTTCCCCTCCAGCTGGTTCTTTATTTTCACTGCAAAGCCATGCAGAACCACCTCGGCTGAGAGCAGGTGAAAGCTCAGGGCCGATGCCGGCGCCAGTTCAAACCAGCAAGGAGCTGAGCATCCTGGCGGGGAGGTGGGACAGAACACAAGGGGACACGGGGAGGTCCCTGCGGTGGGATTGGGTGTGCAGGGTTGAGGGTTGCCATGACCTGGGGGACACCTGAGGTGCTGGGGCATGTGGGATCACACCAAAACCAGTGCTGGCTGGCGACCACCATCTTCCAGGGCTTCTCAGGAGGTTGCTGAGGCCAGCAGGATGAGACTGTCCCCGTTATGAGCCCAGAGTGGAGGTGTCCTCCTCCTCCCACGTCACCAGCATCCCTCCTGGGACAGCTGGGAGCAGTGGCTGCCCTTCCAAAGAGCTTTTGGTGATGAAAAGCCTCTTGAGCAGCTCTGTACCAGTACAGCCAGACACAGAATCAGCCCGCGCTGAGGTCACGCTCTTCCCACTCTGTTTCTAAAACCCAGTGAGTTATTGCAGGGGGGAAAAGAGATGATTTACCCTTAATTTATCCCTGCTGCAAAGAGGCGGGTGTCTCTCACCCCAGCCCCAAGCCTATGTGGATCCAGGGTGGTGCTCCCCCTGTGCCCCTCGTGCATCCCTCGCGTTGCTCCTGCGAGGTCCCTGCTGCCAACCCGGCGTGTGGGGGTCTGTTGGGTACCCCCTACATCACAAACTCCTTCCAACACACTTCAGCCTTTCAGGGACCTGGGCAGCCTGTGGATCAGCCCCATTTCGAGTCCTCCATGGGTCTCCAGGCTGGCCCCGCTGCCCAGCCTGCCCAAGTGGAGGGAAAGCAAAGAGTTCCAGCACACACGGGCTGTGTCAGCCCTGTCCCAGTCACCGGTGCTGGGAAACACCCTGGTGAGCCCGTGGGATTGTACTCGCAGGAGTATTACTCGATCACTGCTGCTGATAACAGCCTTTTACGGCTCTATCCCCGGGCTCTCCGGGAGAGGTGAATCAGTTCAGTCTCTCACAGCCTTACAGAGAGGGAAGGGAGGTGCAAATAGCTCAAAATGAGTTTGGGGAGAGCCAGGGCCAGGCTGTGCCAAACTCTTCAGCCTTCTCAGCAGGTATCGAGGAGGACATCACACTTTGGGAGAGCCCATTTACCTGCCACTCACCCCCTGCTAGTATTTTTCCAACTCCAGCGCTCATTTTCACCCAAATTGCACACAGAGGTAGAAGTCAAAAGGCTATTTCTATGCACGCCAGGAGAATTGCTGTTGGAGAAGAGAGACAGCTCCTGCTGAGAAAAACGCTGCAGCGTGAGCCCAGCCCTTTACTAGACACCGGAGCAGCCACTGAGTGGCAAAACTTCCTGGGGAATCTGGCTTCTTCGGGCTGGCTGCTCGTTTGTTTTGTTCTGGGCTCGAGATACTGGGCAGACAAAAAAATGCTTTGTAAGTATTGAATTAAAAGGATGATGCAAAAGCCGCAGGGTGCCTGGGCTCCGAAACGTGAGCGGTTGGCCCTGGTTTGGCTCAGGCTGTTTGGAGAACACGGGGTTCCTGCGATTAGCCTGCTCTTATGACTCAATATATAACCACCAGTTACACACTACATTTAATCTTAGGTCAAAAGTCATGGATCATTCAAACCACGCAGTAAATGTTGATCGCATGCTTGCTGGAGCTGGTTTCGGGGTTTTTTCTGCTACTCTTTGTTTGGCCCAAACAATCTCTGCAAAACAAATGCACCCTGGCCCCGGGCAGTGGTGGGTTGTGCCAGCTCCTGTCCTGGCCAGAGCGAGCTCTGCGCCCGCGCCAGGAGCTGCCTGCTCTGCTCGCATCCCACATCCAGCTTTTGGAGCCTTGATTCACCTCATTCATTTGCTACGGTGGAGAAAAAAAAAGATGATTCCTGCCCTAAACCTCCCATCAGAAGCACAGCTCTGGTCCTCAGCCCAGTTATTGTGGTGGTTGTGCAGGTGACGGCAGCGGAGGTGGCCTCCTCATCCCGAATGAGCAGGGCTGCGGATGGTGCCGGCTGTGTCCCCGCAGCAGGTCGGGTACCGCCTCAGCGCATTCTCTATTTCCATCCGTCCCTCTTGGGTGCTGCCCCAGTTTCTCGTCTTGGGCAGTTTCTTTCCTGCTCGAGTCATCAAAGGCACTCTGGTATCCGAAAGATGCCATGGGGATGCTCAGGAACGTCCTGCCTCGTTAGGTTAATTGAGCGAAGGATTTCAAAGCAGCGTCTCAGAAACATTGATCAGGGTAAAGATCTTGTGCTCTGAGGTTTCGGCGTGCGCTGTGAGGAACGTTGGCTGCTCCGTGCACCCAGGAGTGGGTTTTTGCCCTCTCCCTGCCTTCCGGAGGCAGCAGCCGTGATTTCTTGTGAGCTGTTTCTCCGATGAAAGCTTCCCCGAGCAGGGAAGGGAGAAGCCATCCTGCGGTTTTGCAGAATGCAGTCTTACGAGGCTGGTTATTCGCCGGGAACGCGCCGTCCCATCTGCCGGCGGCAGCAGATGTCACCGCCTGGTTGTTGCACAGGGACAAGGGCCTGTCACGGGCCACAACTGAGCTCATCCATCACCGAACCTCCTCCGTGCCTCGGTCTCCTTTTAGGTCATTAGGAAGGATGAGTGATCCCTCCCTTCTCCTGCAAAACCCTTCGCCGTGCAGTCACGGAGAGAAGGATACAGATAGGCCCTACAAGCACAGGGAAGCTTTTCCCTGTGGGAACACGAAGGAGGCAGGGAATCATCATGTCCAGTTCGCAATGAGGAGAGGCAGTGAGGCAACCATCTCACCCACGGTTGGGCAAGATGATGCTAAACCCCATGTCCAGGCAGACCCTCCCAGTCCTCGGCTGCTCCGTGGAGCTGATGGCTCCAGCCCAGTAGTGCTGGCACAACCAGAGGGTTCTGAGCCTGGCTTACAGCCAGCCAGAGCCTGGAAGGGTTGATTCCTCTTCCCAGCCTCGGTACATCTGCACGGGGAAGAGGAAAAGCCCTTTGGGACAAGGAAGAGAAAGCACTGGAACAGGCATAAATAGCTTAGTAATAATACTAATGATAGCACTTAGCACGTAGGCAGCAGTTTGCAGAGCAGAGCGCTTTACAAACATTAATTAGTGCTGGTAGACAGTTCAGCGATATGGTTCCCATTTTGCCAACTACGAAGAGCAGAGAACCAACCATCTGCTTAAATCCTCTTTAATTTAATCCTGGGGCATTCGTAGGAAAATCCTAAACCTGTTTCAGCACCGGATGAAACCGCCTGAGCGCGCACGGGTCTTTCAGATCCTCTCAGAGTCAGAGGGATGCTGTGAAGGGTGTTGGTGGCTGCAGGTTGGGGCGAGGAGCTGGAAAACACAAGGCGGCTGTTTTCCAGGTCAATAAATACACAAGGTGTAGGTAGAGCGCTGGTGATTTCCCTGAAGACATGCTGTGTTACTTTGGGGGTTGGCAGCTGCAGATGGAGGGTTTGGTTGGGCTCCTCTTGCCCTTTGCTGGTCCCTCCTCGACCCGTGGCAGTTTTTATGACCTCTTGGGACACCCAGCTTATTAGCAAAAATTAAAGGAGCTGCCAAGAATGATTGGGGCGAGTCAAGCTGTATCCAGGGCTCAACTCCACAGGATGGTCATCCTGGTCCTGAGGGCACATGTGGGCACTGGACATGGCAGCTGAGGATGCCTGGTACTGCGATAAGCGAAAACTGCTGAAGTTAGGGTGTCCAGGGTGTTTTTCTTTAAAGATACCTACTTCAGATTGCACAGCAAGCATCAGCCGCAGTGGGGTTTTGCTACGAATGGGGGTCAGAGCTGGGTGGGGCTGGAGCCAGCATAAGCCAGAGGCAGGAGCAGCACCCCAAGAAGTCCTGGGAGAAACGCAGATGGTGCAGGGTGCCAGGGCAGGAGGGTGAGCAGCAGCAGCAGCAGTGGCCAGTGCTGGCACGGCTCGCTCAGAAGCAAAGCGGGGTGTGACGACCGTACACGGTGTGTGGCCGTGCGCGGTGCTCCTCTGCAGCTTTCCCTCTCTCCACCAGTAACTCGCAGGCAAGAAAAGATGCAGATGAAAACACAGCGGATGGGAAAGGCCAACCCTCCCACGAGGAAATCCCCTTCCACTTCAGCAGCAGGAAAACATGTTTATCTCCTCCTAAGGTATTATTGACCTGCAGCCCTTTCCCCGACATTGCATTGAAATTTCCCACTTGATGGGAGCTCATTGCCCCCGCAGATGGAAAAGCTTGCTCACCTACAGCACTGGCTTGTTCTCCCAGGCTGATTTATGAGGATTAGTAGCTTTTTTTATTAGGTATAGATTTAAAAATCTGTAATGATGGAATTTTTCCCCCTCTCGGGGCAGATGAGTCCTAACAGAGAGCATGGAGGAAAGGGTCAAGTAGGGCTTACAATGAATTTTGGTTCTTCTCCAGACAAAAGAGCTCCCGAGTCACTTTGCCCCTGGCTGAGCACACCACGTCTCTCGCTTAAAGCCCTCGCTGAGCTGAGCTGGACTTGCAGCTACATCACAATTATGCCGATGCTTAAGCGCCTGGCTAAATCAGGCCCTCCCGCCTGCTCACCATCTCCGGGGCCCCTCCAAATTATCCCTCAGCCCGGCCACGTTTCGGGTCCAGAGTGGTGCAAATGGGCCAGATGCTGCTGATTTCAGCAAGCTCCTCTAAGCCGAGGCTCCAGCTCGCCCCACGCAGCTCAAGCTCTCGCTCGGTTTTGCCTTGCAAATGGCTTCCCTGAGCAGCTCTCGCATCCCAGCTCCACACCAGGTTGCCTTGTTAAGTGTCTGATTTTAATTTCTCTCAATCAGGAGCTGGGCCCGAGCAATTACATAATAACGAGCTATTCATCCAGAGGGAGAGCGTGGATCTAGGTTAATTGGTCTGACAATTGAACCCAATCCTTTCCGGTTTTGCCCAGTTTTCCTGATTTTTTTCTCTCCTTCTGCACAATATCTGCAGAGCTCTCAGCCTCGTTAATTAAGAAGGTAACTTCACCCCGAGGGTTGTTTTGTTCTCCTCTCCCTCCTTCAAAAGCAAGGCTCGAAAAAGCAGCGAGAATTAGCTAGTTTGGGATGAAGCAACCACCTCCGAGCAGGACGGAGCTGGTTGGGTCTGACGGGGGTCAGACCGCGCCGAGCTGCTGCTGTTCTGCTGGGCTTTGGGGAAACAATGCTGCACAGCAAAAGCAGGTGCTGTACCAGAAACACTCCTCCTGGCACGTTCGACGTGTTCAACAAACACACTGCAAAGCTGGGTGGCACAGAGAACAGCCGAGTCCCTACCACTGGATGGGTTTTGGGTGGTTACCGGAGCTGCAATGCTGCAAATTCGGGGGGGAGAGGTGCAGAAAGGTGGTGAGAGCTTGGCCCAGGTTGCCCCGAGAGGTGGTGGCTGCCCCATCCCTGTCCCCATTGCAGGGGAGGTTGTTGGGGGCTCTGAGCAACCTGCTCTAGTTGCAGATGGCCCCGCTCCCTGCAGGGCGTTGGACGAGATGACCTTGCAAGGCCCCTGCAACCCAAAGCGTTCTATGATTCTATGATGAAATAGAACATATTTTGTGCCTCCATATTCATCACCTGAAAAGTCGTGGGTTCCTCATGGTAAAAGAGAATATGTCCAAGATGCAGGAGCAGGAAGAGCAGCTGTGAGACCTGCTGGGCTGGAAAGGGGGAATCTGTAATAAAAGAAGCAGCCAAGGCACGAGTTCTCTTTTCCAAAGGCTGTGGGGAGCTGCGGGGGGTCTGGGACCAAGAGCAAAGGTGATGCCCACAAGACAGGGGGTGTGAACACCTGAACAGCTTCGAGGCCTTGCTGCCTGCGATGGCTCCTCGGGGCTGATTGAGTCATTGGCTGGCACGGCTGTAACTGGCAGGGAAGCAAACATGGCCCTGCAGCAGGACGGGGCACGGCTCGCCCCAGCAGCCCCCGCCGGGTGGTGCAGATGAGCCAGGTACTTCCCAGGTGGTGTCCGGCCAAAAGCCTTGTGCAGTTGGGCACAGTTCTGTAAAGAATAACAGGGGCACCAGTGATCCCAGTCCGGAGATGGAGAGCTGGCTGACACTGGGCACTGGCAGAGTTTTTCGTGCTTTTGCCCATATCGTTCTCTGCCTCATCGTGCTGGGGGAGAGTGAGTGAGCAGCTGGGTGGGGGCTTAGCTGCTGGCTGGGGCCAGCCCAGCACATCTCCCCAGTGCCTGCTTGCTCCATATCCCACGGTGCTCCAGTTGACCCCAGCTACACGGTGTCCCTTGGGCTGCAGTGCCCAGTGGGAGAGATGCAGAGGGCATTGGGAGCTGGGGCAACCAGGGGGGCTGAGCATTAGAAGGAGGCTGGAGGAGCTGGATCCCGCTCTGTGGCTGCCGTGCGCTCCCACACACGATCGCACAGTCCCCTCTAGTGGATATTTCTCCAGCATTGCCACGGCTCTTCTGCCCACAGGCAGCGGCTGAGCTCAGGATCCCAGCCCCGAGCATCGACCCTGGGGCACCATCCTGCTCCTTGCCCCACATTGGGCACGCTGGGCCTGCAGAAGCAAAGCTCCGTCCGGCTGCTGCCGTGGGAATGAGCCATCGCTGCCTTCGCGCCTTCCCTCCTGCATATTCCAGTGACTCATCCTCCCGCCGTCTCCTGGCCTGGCTTCGGCCCACGCCACCCGCCGCCCTTGCGTCAGGGCTGGCCCTGGCCAGCCCTTCGCTCTCCCCCTTCACTCGGCTTCACGCTGCTTCAGAGTTATTTGGTCCTCGGCCAACACGAGAAAGAGCTAACGAACGCCCCCGCGGGAACAGCTTCTGAGGGATGCAGGCGTGAGCATCACCTGCTCACACCCTGCTGCGTCCCGCAAGCTTGGTCTAGTTTGGGCTGGGGCGATGTGGGATGCTCCTTGGGTGAATTCCCTGGGGAGGTTGGGTGCTTGCACCCCTACCCTGCTCCCGTCGGCTGAGGGGGTTTGTGTGGGGTTTTGTAAGCCAGGGGGGCACCCAGACCTCCTGGAACTTTTCTGGTGAGTTTGGACAATGCCCAAATTCAGCGTCCTGCTGAAGGCAGTGCTTGCTCGTTAGAGATGATGTCTTTGCTTTTGACATCCTTCCCTCCACGGTCGGTGGTGCTGCTCTGGCCAGGGCCACCTTCACCCAGCAGCCCCTGGCCGAGGAAAGGGTGTGAAGGTCCCACCAGCACTGGCTCAGAGAGCTCCCCTGTGCTCCTCAGGGCCCGGGCCAGGTCACCATCACCTTCCCTCTCCTCTCTGCCTCCACCTGCCTCAGAAACTGTGCTCGTCAACTGGAAGATATGTGATAGCTACAACCCGAGGCTTTTCAAGGGAAAAAAAAGCAGGCAGGAGAGCGTGGAGGAGCGTACACAGCCACAGACCCACAGGTCAGCTGTGTGCCAGCGGGTCGTGATGTTCCACCAGCCTGGGATGCAGTCCCTCCACCTTGCTTCATCTTTTACTGGGAAACACACGGCCCTGGTCCCAGTACCACAACCTGGCAGCTCCAGTTTGGGACTGGGCTGGTATTAGCTCCGCTGCCTCTGTCCCTGTGTTGGGGAAAGGACAGCCCCTGCTCCGGGGAGCTGAGATTGCCAGCGTGGGATGAGGGTGATGAGGAAGAAGAGGCAGCTGGGGCCCAGTGCCTGCTGCCAGCCTTCACAGGTGGCTACGAAAAGCTTCTGCAAGGGCAGAGAGGGGCTGGTTGCTCAAACCAGCCCTGGGGCAGCTTTATGGACCCCACAGCAGCACCTTGGGGGGACGCACACCCAATCCAGGCTGTGCTGCCCAAGCTGGCTGAGCTGTGGCAGGATTGGACTTGGTGGTAAATGGGCTAATTTAACCTCCCAGTGCTTGTAACCACCTAATGCAGCACTCTGAGCTGGAAGAGATCAATCAAGCTGGTTTAAAAACCCTGAATGTTGTAGTGCGTGCTGAACTGAGTATCGGGGGGGAAGTGCCGTGCTTTGTCCCAGTCCTCGTTTCCTACACCCTGTGCTGATCCTGGCTACTTGTCCTGGGTTGGGTTTGGGTTCGTTATCCCCAGCAGCTGCTGGCCCAAGCAGTTGGGAGGGGGCTGCAGCTGGGAGGGGCCACAGCCAGGACAGACAACTGAGGCAGCAAATGGGATAGTCCATCCCATACTCATGTCATGCCCCCTGTATAAAGGGAGGACTGGCTCAGGGTGGGGGCATTTGTATTCAACTTGTTCCAAGGTGTGGTTTCAGCTGTGGCTGGAGCAGGGAAAGCGGCGTCTCTGACACAGGTACAGCCTCTTGGTTTCTATCACTTGCTTTGTCTCTCATTTCATTAGTACTGTTGTTTTCTTCTCTCTTTGTGTTGTTTTATTGAACTGTCCTTATGTCAATGCCTGGGGTCTCACCTTTTTCTTCCTTCCCATCTCACAGTAGGGGAGGGGGTGTGTTGGTGAAGCGGTGAGTGAGTGGCTGTGGGTATTTAGCAGCCAGCAGAGGCTAACCCACAACACTGCTGTGCTCAAGGCAAGAAGAACCTGAGGTCACAGAACCATAGAATCATTTTGGTTGGAAGAGACCTTTAAGACTGAGTCCAACCCTTCCCCAACACTGCCAGGGCACCACTACTCCGTGTCCCCCAGCACCACATCTCCACAGCTTGGAAACCCCTCCAGGGATCATGAGGACTCCCCCCCTACCCTGGGCAGCCTCACAAGCCTTTCTGTGAAGGGCTGGTCAAGCACAGGAATTGCCTGTGGACACCTCGCAACCAGCCTGCGTGGATGTGGACCACCCCACAGCGATGGACAAGGTACAAAATCTTGTGGAGAGCCAGCCCCTGACAGCCTCTTTTATTGCTTCTGCTCTAAGGCCCAACAGGAGGCACACTTCACAGTTTTATTTATTATAAAAGCTCTTTAGGAAGCTGGTCGCTGCCTAAACCCACCTCAAGTCCCCACAGGGACCCTCTCTAATGGGATAATGGCACTGCTGGGGGCTGGTTGAAGGCTTTTTGGACACAGGGACTTGCCCAGACCCCCAGATGAAGAACCTCTGTCCACAGGCAGAGCCGCTGATGGGGAAACTGCAAAACTCAAACTCCATTTCCAAGAAGCTGGAAGCAAATAAAACCCAGTGTTTATTGCAGTGCTCCTCATCGGCCTCAGCTTTATAGACGTGCATTTAAAAAATAAAAGCTCTGTACATCTTAGCTGGCCACAGAAGGGCTTGAACATTGAAAGGACCAATCTACCCAGCGATGGGGAGCCACCTGCTGGCCCCGAGCTCGATGGGTGCAAACAGGACAGTGACCTGCTTCGGATTTCTGTGCGTCGAGCCAGAGCCTTATGTGTGAGAAACTCCAGCTCTGCTTTCAAGTATATTTGGTGTTGAAGCCATGTGGTCTTTCCAGCATTACACATCTGGCCACCAGAGCAGCGTCCCTTGGAGGAAGATGGTTGGTAACAACACACCGGCTTGAGGATGGGCTGTGAGAAGCCTCTGGAGAACTTGGGGAACTCGTTTAAATGTTGCTGTTGGGACAAAAATCAGCCTGGACCTCATGAAGCCACCATGAAGGGGCTGGCAGGGTTAGCAGAGCTGAGGGGGTCTGTGATGCTCAGCAGCCCACGGTGCTCAGCCGCTGTCCCAACTCCCCACCTGCAAACCCCCAACCAAGGAGGCTCTTGGCTGCTCCTCAGGTGGCTGCACATTGCGAATACTCCTCCCAAATACACCCTCCAAACCAAACCCACCACCTGGAGAAGGACATAGTGGTTTAAACAGAATTAAAAACAAAACAAACAACCTATTAAAAGAAAAATCCTTGTGGTATGCAAGTCCCACCACTATGGACCAACGACGATGTCTTTACGCCACCCATCCCAAGATGGGTTTGACTTTCAGAATAACTCGAGGCGATGCAACTTCATCCCCGGTCCTCCAGCAGCCAGGGAAGGCACAGCTTTGAAAGCACCGACTTCAGTAGCCCCTCCAGGTCCCAGACGTGGCAGGGGCTGGGCACTGCCGCCGAAACAGGTCATTTGTTGGCTATGTAGCTTTAAGCTCACATTTTTTTGCTGATGGGGCCCAGAGAGAGGAGAGGTGAGCCAAAGGTGTGAGCAAGCAGCATGGGGTCCCTCACCCTAGCCAAGCCCTGGCGACCACCTCTGCGTGTGGGGCTACGTATCCAGGGGGGACTCCTGTAGCCAGCAAGTCCTTGAGCCAGGAGAGCAGGAGCAGGTGGTGACATCCTGCATTGCATGTGGGCAGGTGGGAACAGAGGTCACGTAGCCTCTGTGGTGTCAGTGGTGACACGCTCACGCTGGCCCCGATGTACCTGGCACGTACCCAGGACTTTGCTTTGGGGTAGCCCAGCACCGCTTCGTGCTGTGACAGCAGGGCTCTGTCTGCCCGATGGCAGCCCTGTGGGCAGGGAGGGGATGCCCAGTTCTCCCCAGCAGCCGGGATGTCTCTTCTCTGGGTTCAGGCAATAGCACAGCAGCAGTGGCCACTTTCTGGTGTTGCTGCCAGTGCCAGGCTGAGCTGGTGTGGTTCGCTGAGCTGTGTCTCCTTGGGGAGGCAGGAACAAGCTGGGCAGGGGAGGAAGAGTCTGTGGGCACAGCTAGGCAAAAAGCATCCCTCTTGGAGCTGCCCCTTTGGTCTCAACGCTCCCTTTCTGGTGCCCAGTTGCAGCTTCCCAGCAGTACTGGTCACTCCCAGAGCTCAGCAGCCCCAGCACAGTAACTGGGGGAGAGGCTGGCATGGACAGCCATGAATGCTGCATGTGCTGCAGCCCCTTTGCTTTAGTCAGGTGGCCAAACTCCTCACCAAAGGGGTCCTGGCATGAAGTAAGCAGCTCACTCTGTCCCAAGACGTCCAGCGCCGCCTCACCCGCTTCTCAGCGATGCCGTAGCTCAGCTTCTCCACCCAGTGGCATCTTCCTGGGTGCCTCCTCGCTGAAGAATTCGGGATGCTCTGCGGCATTGACTGTCCCTGACCCTGGTGGGATCCAGCACCCAGAACCTTCTGTGTGGAAACGGAGTGGCTGGTGACAGACACCCAGAGCTTTGCTGGCAGGCTGATGGCAGGCACCACCAGGAGGAGGGAGATGGGGTGATTTGACGGTGCAGCTGTGTGCATGTAGACCTTCTTGGCTTTGAAATCCAAGGAACTACTGTCCCATCAGGGCAGGGTAAGTCATGAGCTCCTGCAGCAACCGCCCAGCTCCCAGGAAAGGCTGGTGCTGGCACTGCCACTGCTACTTGCCTGCTGCTCCAGAGATTCCCCGGGTGAGCTGCCCAGGAGCGATGAGCAGGTGAGAGAAGAGCCTCTCTTGTCATCCCAAATCAGCTCTAAACCCCCAGCTCCACAGCTGTGGCAGCTCCTCAGGGATGAGGGTGAGCAGGGATTCCTCTGCCTGCTCCCCCTGCCCTTTCAGTCATCCCTCTCTTCAGACCCAGGCACCAGCTGGGAGAAAACAGCCCCTTCAAGCCCTGTGAGGATGAAAAAAAGCACCCGTAACACAGAGAGGAAGATGGAGAGCTGGCCTGTGCCGTGTGCCACACCAGGTAAGGGCAGTGACATGCTGAGGGTGACCTCGTCTGTCAGAAACTGGCCTTGCAGGGGGTGTGGATGCAGCACAGAGACCTCAGGAGCCAGGGGGAAATGCTCCTCAGCCAGGGTGCCGGGTCCATGAGGCCAATCCTGCTGCTGGTTCCTTGTGGCACGGACGGACTGGGGTCCGCTCTCTAGGTCTGTGTGGCTGTGGAGCTTCAGCTTGCTCTCCTCTTCCCCTCTGCTGCAGGGACAGCATGTGTCTGCTGCCTGTCCATCCATGGTTTCAGCCTTCAGCAGGACTCCACAGAAACACGAGTGGGTGGTGGCAGCTGCGGGAGGCTGGTATTTAGGCAGCCTGGCGGGGTGGCAGGCGTTTGCTGTCCAGAATGGCCTTCCAGTCATCAGTCCAGGACTCCAGCCTGCGTCTGGGGGGCTTCAGCTGCAGGTGCTTGTTGTGGCAGGCCGTGAAGAGCACGTGCTCCCAGCTGGGGTTCCGCTCGGCCCCTGCAAACCAAGGAGAGAAGTCGGCTCTCTGGACAACTCCTCCGTGAGACGCAGGGTTGACCTTACTCCAATGCGACGACACAACCCCCTAACGAGAGCCTAATCAAGCGGAGAGGGACCAGCACCTCCAGATGCCATCTGCCCCTCGGGGCTGCCTCTGGTCGCTCCTGCCACCCCGCACCTTCCTTACCTGTTATATCGGGCCTGTCGTCTATAAGCAGGTCAGCAGAAACCACCGTCTTATCTCGCGTCAAAACGATCTGCTCAAGAAACTCGGGGCCGAAGTGCTTCTCCACCCAGGCGTACTGGAAGGTGAGAGGGGAGCAGTGAGCACAGGGAAGGCTGATGGATGAGGCGGGGGTTGCTCAGCACGAGCCCTGACTCCCACGCGGCGCAGTACGGGATGGGGAGCTGGGGTTCGGACCTACTCACCTTCTCGTAAGGGCAGTAGCGGTACTTCTTGATTGGGCTTGTGCAGATGAACACATCGGTGCTGCCACGGCAAGAACAAGAGGAGCAGAGTGTCGCTTGGTGGCCAAACAAGCTGATCAGGCTCTGCTCTCCCTTGAGATATATCCGGCTGCCTCTGCAAGACCCCACTCCACACCTGGGCTAGCAGGAGCCCAAAGCAGCCCTCCCACCACCACCGGGATCAAACCAGGGTGATTTAAGACTTGAATCTCCCATCTCGCAGGATCCCGCCCCAGGATGGGTACCCACACCTGCAGCACACACGCGTTCCCCTTTTCGCCACCCTTGTTGGGAGCAGAGCTGAAGGCAAGAGGCTGATTTTCCTGGCCACTGCTCCAGGAGACAAAGCGCTCTCTTCTCCAGTGCCTGGCAGACCAGGAGGTATTTTTAATGCTGATGTTGCTTTCAGCACTTCCGCCAGCAGGTGGATGAGCCTGCAAAGCCACTGCTGCTCCCCCATCCATCCCCAAACACCACGGGGCAGGTTCCTACTCACTCGGCCAAATTTGCCATTTGCTTCACAGCTTCCACAGCCCCAGGGAGCGGGTCCAGCTCGATGAAGAAGTTCTTGGATTCCCAGATGCTGATGGCTTTCTCCTGTGAAGGGGAAGAAAGCTGTTAATGCACGGGGCTCTTCTTACACATTCATCTTCCCCACCCTTTGCTCGGTCAGAGAATAGCGACAGTGAGAAAAACACTGGCTCCAGTCCCCTCCTGCTAACCCCCTTTACCTCTGTGGGTGCCTCTGTTCCCCACCTGCCAACCTGCCCCCATCCCATGCAATTAAGACTGGAGATGCTCTGGACCAGGCTTGGGTTTGCCTGTGCAGCCGCAGACACAGAGGGAGCAGCACTTTCCCTCAAGGCAAAACACAAGAGATTGTCCAGAACCGAAGCAAACTGCAGGTCTGCATCCAGAGAGGCAATTCCACGCGGATCTGGCTGACGTCCCCTGGTAGCCCTGCTGTCGCACGACGATGCTGTTCAGCTCCAGATGCTGCCTGGCCTGTTTGTCTCAATCAGATCACTGAAAACAGCAGCCGAGCTGCTCTCAAAGGGTGAAATGCCTGTCAGGATGAACACAGATGCTCTTCCTCAGGGATGCCTGGGCAGGCAAACACAGCAACCAAGGGTTTGAAAGGCTTAACATCCTGGTTGGCAGCTGAGATGCACCGGTACGGATCTTGGCATGAGGGCAGAGCCCAGAGGCTGCCTATGATGGGTCCAGCACAGCTCTAAGGAGCAGGTAACGGCTTGTCAGCCACGAGGCAAAGCAATTATTTTGCACAGATGCCAAGTCCTCGGGGAGGAGAGCCTGGGAGTTCTGCAACGTGGCTGCGAGCAGGGGAAGCAGCCCTGCCCTGGCATTGTGCAAGCTGGACGAAGCGATGGAGTTCTGCTCTGAAGGATTGATCTTCATTTTGAGCACCTCTATTTCTGTATTTGAAGGAACTTTAAGCCCATCGTGGCTTATTTGTATTGTTAGAAGAGCTGGCAGAGCATCAGGGTAGGGGAAAGCAGCCTCAGTGACGTTTCTGTGCTGGTTCTTAGAGCTGATAGCATCAAAGAGACTGGGTGGACATCCCAGCTTGACTTGCAGCTCCCTGCTGTCTGATTAATCATAGTATCATAGAATCATTTGGGTTGGAAGAGACCTTTTAGATCGTGTCCAGCCCCAGCGCTGCCAGGGCACCACTGCCCCGTGTCCCCCAGCACCACATCTCCACGGCTTGGAAACCCCTCCAGGGATCAGGGGGACTCCACCCCTGCCCTGGGGAACCCTGGAGGGGGAGAAATTTTTCACAAGTATTTAAATTCCAATTGCTCTCCTCAGACTGGTGAGGAGCGATGTTTTGTTTTTAAGATACCAACTGTAGAGATGTCTGAGAAACGCGGCCTGATGCAGCAAAGCACTTCAAACCTCTCTGAAGTGTCTTCTTACAGCAAGGACTTCCGCCGCTACTCGGCTTCCACTTCTGTCAAAAAGCATTTTGCAATCAAGCTCGACAGGGGAAGAATTAAGCTCATCTTGGAAAAAAAAAAGACCCGCTTGGCTCCCAGAGCCAGAATAACTCCCTGCAGCCCAGCAGATGGAATGGGCAGCTTCCAGAGCCCCCAGGCTGGGAATCCCACCACAGCCCAGGCAGGTCAGACCCTCAATTTCCTTCTAATCTCTCCCTGTGAACAATTTACCCTGCCCATCCAGGGCTCCCCATCCTTCCAGGTCTGTGTGCTCAGCATATGACTGAGCTGTGGCTCTTCCTTTCAGAGTTGGGACCTCTAGCTTGCTGAACTCTTTGGGTCTTATTTTGTGGTCCCTGACAGCAGGTCGATGGTGGTGTCCAGCAAGGGGGGACTGGAATGGCCCATGTGCTTGTAGCCAGAGCGTGGCTCCTATTCTCTTTATCCCTGGTCTGAAACCAGGCGTGAAATCAGGGCTGCCCTGAGGTCTGTCTGTGGAAGTTCTGTTAGTTGCTCAGCCCAAGGTTTTGGTGGGTTTATGTGACCACAGCAGACTCAAGATGAGCTCCCTTCATTTAACACATCCAAGGTAGTTAAGATCAAGGAGAAAAAAAAAACCATAGGTATCGTGCATTACCCCTGCCCAACTTTTAGCTCCTGCGTTGTGATGTCCTCCTCACCAAGCCCAGCTCGAGAGCACACGTTGTTCCTTCAGCTCATCCCGCTGTTCAGGACTTTGCCAGTGGGAGAGCCCCAGACCCTTATCCACCCTCCCTTCCTTGTAGCCACTCACACTGCTAACAACAAGAGTACTTTTTATTTGCTCTAACACCTTTCAACTACGGCAACTGGAACCCGCAGAGGAGATCACGGACATCCCATCGAGACGGGAAACTTGTCGAGGCAGAAGCCGACTTTCTGCAGCGCTCAGCCCTTTGCTGAATGATAAACTACAGCGGAGAGAGAGCACCTGATTTTAGGCTTTAATTATTGAAATGAACGCAATAATTTTCAGGCATGGGAGGGCTCGGGGTTGTTTTAAGCGAGCCCTCGCTTAAAGCATCAATTGCATGGTTTGCTCTCCTCCGCTGCGCCCCGCCTCCTCACAATGCTGCTGAGGAACTAAATAATTCATCCAGGAGCAGCATCAGTCCATGCAGCTTTGCCATATCGAGAGCTGGAAAAGCCCAGCTATGCAATTTGGGGTATTTTAAAGCAGGTTTCCTAAAAGACCTGCTTTCCTTGCATCTACCTCCGCCCGTGCATGCAGGGAAAAAAGAGACAGACGTGCATGGAAAACACTGGATTTCTGGGGAAGTGAAGGCACTGCTGGAAGCCCTTCTGCGTGCAGACCTGCGCCTGTGCTTGGGTGGCAGCTCCGGCCAGCACCCACAGCCCTCCCCAGTGCTGCACCCAAGGGTTCGGTGGGTCCTGCAGGGCCAGAGCTCTGGCTGGATGGTGCGGAGCGAACAAGAGCCACGCGCGGAGCCGGAGGGGACGATGCAAAAAGAGAACTCACACTCAGCTCAGGTGCCAGGCGCCCGTATTGCTCCGACACCCAGAAGCCTCTCCGGTCCTCCAGGGCAATGTAGGGCTTGTCGGGGTACCTGGCTCTGAACTTCTTGAGGAAGCCTCCTTCGAAATCCGCCAGCACCCCGTCCATGTCCACCAGCACCCGCAGCGCCCTGCGAGACCCTGCTGCGGGGCTCAGCCCCCTGCCCAGCCCCGCCAAGGGGCTGCAGCGACGAGGCCTGAGGTGCAAGAAGCTGCTCAGCAGAATCATGGCAGAAGGGGCAGGGGATAGAGGGGGGATTGGGGTAGGGAACAGGGGGGAGTGTANGGAGGGGAGGGGGGGGGGGGGAGGGGGGGGGAGGGGGGGATCACGGGGTAGAGGGGGAAGGGAGAGTTGGGGGGTGTGGGCTTTTATTTCAAGCTCGCCCCCTGCAAGCGGAAGGAAGGAGCTGGGGGGATGCAAGAAGGATAAGCTGGGGAGCAGAACGGAGCAGAGGGGATGCAGGGAGGATGCAAGAGGGATGAGCTGGGAGTAGAATAGAGCAAAGGGGAGCAGAGGGGATGCAAAAGGGATGAGCTGGGGAGCAGAATGGAGCAGAGGGGCTACAGGGGGAATGCAAGAGGGATGAGCTGGGGAGAAGAATGGAGCAGAAGGGCTGCAGGGGGGATGCAAGAGGGATGCACTAGGGAGCAAAGGGGCTGCGGGGGGGATGCAAGAGGGATGCACTAGGGAGCAGAGGAGCTGCGGGGGGGCTGCAAAGTCCGGTGCTCGCCCCTAGCGCCTCCTCCCCGTCCATCCCTGCCGTGCAGCCAGCGGCGGGGGTGCAGGGGGAGCCGAGGCCGGCCGGTGCTCGGCCCGACCCGGCAGTGCAAAGCCCAGTTCCTCTTCCCGGTGTTTGGCCGAGCCCGGAGCGGCGGCACCGCCTTAAAGCGGCACCAGCGCCCAGCGCCGAGGCGGCTCCGGCTCGGCCCCCGCCCGCTTTAAGCCCCATTCCCTCCCCTTCCCTGCACCGGGGGGGAGCCGAGCTTGGGGGGGTGCTGAGGGCAGAGCCCCTGCCTCAGTTTCCCCTGCTGCTCAGCCTCGGGGGAGCCCCCCCTTTCCTCTGCTCCGTCTCCCCCTGCCCCCAAACCCGTCCTGGGGATGGGGATGTCTTGGGGGGGGGGCTCATGTGCGTGGTTTGGGGTGAATCCGCAGCTCAACCTTGCCATTAAATACACCCATTAAATACACCCATTAAATACACCCATTTAATACACTCATTTAATACACCCATTTAATACACCGATTTAATACACCCATTTCTACCAGTTCTACGCTCTGCCCAGTATCCTCCCAGTCTGTGCCACAGCTCCGGCCCTCCCAGGTGATGGGAACCCTCCAAAGCCAATACCCAGACCCCAAAGAAGCGCGTCAAGGTCTGTGGGTTCTGACACAAGACCAAAGATCAGCCTGGCCTGAAAACACGGCAGGGATTAAAGCTCAAGAAAAAGGGGGAGGCCTCCGAGTGTGACTAACAGGATTAGGCGACCGCTGAGCTGGGGAAGAAAAGATTTCTGTCGGCGGCGGTAATGCGGCTTTAGCAGTTTGAAAATATTTCATCTCTTCGATTCCGTCATGTTTTCCAGTGGAATGCGTTGTCCTTGTTTCAGGAGAAGGGCAAGCGGGCTGCAGGGCTCAGGTGATTCGGGGAAGGTCACAGCGGGAAGGAACGAGGGCAGGAGCCCGAGCTGGCGGCCAGGCCGTGACGGGGGAACGGAATAAATGAGGTCAGGAGGGCAGACGTGTGATGTTTGGGGTCTAGATTCTGCTTTCCCTCACAGCGGGGGGGATAGTTGCAAGGAATCAGATTGCTGCGAGGACTGGGATCGTTGCAATGGGATAGTTGCAAGGACTGGGATAGTTGCAAGGAATGACATTATTGCAAGGACTGGGATTGTTGCAATGGGATTGTTGCAAAAACTGAGATTATAGCAAGGACTGGGATCATTTCAAGGACTGAGATAGTTGCAAGGAATGCCATTATTGCAAGGACTGGGATTGTTGCAAGGACTGGGCTAGTTGGAAGGAATGACTTTATTGCAAGGACTGGGATTGTTGCAAGGCATGGGATTGCTGCAATGGGATTATTGCAAGGAATTGGGATTGTTTCAAGGACTGGAATTGTTTCAAGGACTGGGCCTGTTGCAAGGACTGGGCTTTCAACAGAGTGTGCTATTTCTGACTAAGCAGGGAGAGAACACCCACAGATCTCCAGGGCAGGCACTAAAACATCCTCCTTCTTCAGGGTGCACCTTAGGCCACAGACACATCCCCTGCCCTCAGCAGGGCGGCCACAGACGCTTCTCTCCACACAAACCCACCCACCTGCCCAGAACCTGCAACAGCCGCCATGTCCAGGGGGATCAGAGGAATTAACCCTCCTCCTACACCCGGACAAGGCCTCGGGTCGCCATGCCCGGGCTCCTCAGCCGGGAGGGGGTGTGTGGGGGTGACGTCGTAATGACGTCACAACCCCCGCCC
>WEIS01006729.1:0-13715 GCA_013389965.1 Todus mexicanus | reverse complement strand
TTCTCACACACACACAGGAACATGTGTGTGTGTCCTCATGTATGTGCAGGTAGACTTCCACTGACATGTTCAGAAAGCAGCACAGATTAGTATCATTAATTACATTATCAAGTTAGTTATAAAATGTAGTGGATCTATCAGGAAACCGCTGTCCTGTCTTCATATGAATGCATAACCAACAATCTGTGTTAAAAAGAGTTCACATATCAGTGTATCAATAAACAAACAAACAAACAGAAAACAGGAAAAAAATCCAACCAGAAGGAAGACAGACTGACAATAAAACTGTGAAATTTGCTTTATCAGCATATTAAGTCATCATCTCATTCTGTAACTTCCTACTGATGCTAAATCATATCTCTGTTTTGAGATTACAATTAATGCCCCTTTAACGAGCTATAGAAGTGAGTGCAACTTCAAGGATGCAACCAAAGGGAAAAAAGCCGCTAAACACTGGAGAGAAGTGGGTTTTATTTTTAAACAAATGCTCCTGACTCTTCAACTAATGGTAAACAAACAAAATGCAAAACACTGAACATCTTTAAAACTGTCACCACTTTTATTCTAATTACACTGAAAGTATGGCAAGCTGAGTCAAACACACTTCAGTAATCCTCAACAGATTACTTCAGTTACATTTCAGTAAATCCCAAGTGGATTCCTTTAGTTATTTGGAAAACAAAAATATAAAAATAGTACTATAATATACTGATTTTTCAGAGAAAAAAAACAATTTCAACTTTTGGATTGCTAGTTAGTCTAAAAATAGCAGCAATTATACTGAAAATTCTATTTACACAGAAGATATAAGGAGTTTTATCACTCAAAACTAGTGGCGGCTGCTAAGATTCCTGAAAGCTAAGCAAGGCACCAGGGAGTCCCCAGAAAGCTGTTTTAACTAAACTGAGCTGAAATAATTTGTAACTGTAGTGCTTTAGTCTACATCCAGAAGTCTGAAACTCAGACCCATCTCACAAGACAGTTTCTAGCACTGAGAGAAGGCTAAGGAAGAAGACCTTACTGACACCATCAACAGCCTTGTGCGAAGGTAGAGAGAGGACAGAGCCACGCTCCTCCCAGAGATGCATATCAGCTGGACAGGAGCCAGTCGACACTAGCCAAAATAAGGTAAATCTCAGTCAGACATTAGGAAAAATGTTTTGTCACAAGGGTGGTGAGACACTGGGACAGATTCCTCAGGGAGGCTGTGCAATCTCCATCCTTGGAGAAGATCCTAAGCAACATGCACAAAATTAGCCCTTCTCTGGAAGGGGCAGAGCCTCCAGCCATCCCCTCTAACCTAAATGGTTTATGATTCTGTTCACAGCATGTCACACAAGGGAAGAGAAATGAAGAGGAATAAACTTACCAGCCAGCTGGGCATTTTAAGGAAAATAAAAGGGCCCTTACCTGAAAAACATAACAGAAAGGAAAACCTTAATAATTCATCAAAGTCACCAGGGTAATGAATTGTAGTAACTTCTGGTACATAAATAACATACACAATTATGCATTCATGACATTGTAAACATTTCCTCCAGTATGCTTGTACTTTGTGAGAGATAAGATACAGCTACGGTGGAATACATACCAGGGATCTCTCCATTTTTGCATCTCCTGCAGCTTAGGCCCACAGCTCAAAAGAAACAAAAGTTTGTCATCTGTAAGCTCTGCGACCTGAATGTTTTTATACTCACTTCCTTACTATTACAATTTCATCGGACATGTGCCAACATTTCTTGTAGACAATTTCACCTTCAGTCCCTGCTGAGGATCTGTCCACTAATGACCATAATGAAACATGCTTTGTGTGAGAGCCTGTTCATTTATTTTCATTCCCGTGAGTGCCTTCAGAGACCAGTGTTGCAATCACGGCTACTTACTATTTAATTCCCAGCCAAATTTATGGCCAAATTGAAAAATGGATGCAGGCTGCCTGATGCAGGATGCTTTTGTCTGAAGTGTCCTCGTGGAATCATTATACTTGCATTAATCTTTAATCTGCAATTAAACAATCAGTTCTATGTAAAAGATAGCTGCAAACAGATCTCCTGAATGTGTACTAGACAATATATCTTAATGGGCGTATGCATGCTGGGGAGGGTCTGGGGGAAGAAAAGTCAGCAATTAGGACAGCATCCATCACTGGGCCCCAGGTCAGAGAAAGGTTAGGGGAGAACCAAACCTCCCCAAGGTGCTGAGCATCCATTCTCTATCTGCCCTGGTATAGGGTTGTGCCTGTGGTGATGGGGAACATGGAGAGAAAAGCCAGGTGGGAGTGAGAAAGGAGATACAATGGATTAAGGCATGGCTTTGCTGATAAATCTCTCTTGGCAGAAAATGCAACCTGCTTTGAATCTGTTTCTTTCCAATTAGGAGCCCTGCTTCCAGCTCCGGCAGATGCTTAATTGGAGACTGAGGCTGCCAGGCAGGCAGCAGCACCAGGATCATTAACAGGTAGTTTGAAGCCATTAAGGTGCTCCTGCTTGTCAATTCTCCTCTCATACACCACTGACATAAACAAATGCATCTTCTTCCTCATGGCAGCCAGCTCACCTAGTAGGGAGAGGTGCACGCCTGTGCGCTGCAAACACACCTTTGGTTCCTGGGACTGTGAAGCTATTAAATTAGCACCCAAGATGTCCGATTCAGTAGGGAATACAAAGGGCCTTCCTGCCTGATATGAGTGTAATATTAGAGTGGTACCAAATGGCTTCAACAATAGGTAAGCAGAAGGGCATCTGTTTCAGATTTGACTAAAAATTGCATAATTAGATCTTGGTAAGAGATCCGTCTGCTCACGTGTGGTTTATCAAACGCTCTTGCCTGATCCAAATAAGAATCAGCTCTCAGACCTCAGTGGACATAATTTCTGATGCAAACACAGGCACTACCTCAAGAAAGTCTACACCTGTGCAGAGCCTTCTGTATGAATAGACGACTGCACCAATACACCAGGTTTTTAATTAGAAACGTGGAGAAACAAAACTACGATGATACCTGTGAACCCTGCCTTATACCAAGACAGTCCTCCCTTGCAAGTTTTAGTCTTAATAATTCACTTACTGGTTTAGAAAAACAAAAGAAAAAAAAAACCTCACTGGATTCATCTGAAGCAGTGAGATTATTTTTGTTTTCTCTTACAAGGATATCCCGACAAAAATTCACAACTGTCCCATTTAATGATGTAAAGAATTCACTACCACGTACCATTTGCAGCATACAAATCAGCTGATCTCAACAAACATACACTAATTAAGGGCAAGGGAGTAAAAGGCATTTATTGATTGTAAGGCTGGAAAACTGATTAAATATATGCTGCTAAGGAGTTAATAAATGATTTCACTCTGCTATGCCATGCTCTATGTACACCCAGGGCTACCGTAGCTAAACGGCAATTCAATGCTACAGTCTTCCATTATTTCCAGTGGGCTAATAAGCAGTTAGATTGTTGTCTTCCCTTCAAACCGCAGCATTAACATACTCGCTTGTGCAAAGGAATAAATGATACCCAGCAGGTAGGGACAAAACTAGCATATATAAAATATTTTGCAGAAGTAAGACGCATTCATTAAAAACAGTTGCAAGAGAAGTCTCACTTCAGCTGCTACATAAAAATAGTATTTTACAGCTGCACAGTGATCATGGAAAATTCATAGCTATGGTCCATTGGCAGGGAGAAGAGCCCTGCTTAAATGTGTGGCTTTTTAAATGAAATCTATTGTTAAGGTGATACTGACCACTAATAGACTACAGCAACTGTAAAATTATTAACTGAAATCCCTCTTTCTCCACAAATCAACTCTTCAACAACATGATGCTCATGGCTCAATGAGTAAGATTATCCTGACTGAGAAAACCTAGGGCCAGATGCCCTTAGACAAGTTTAAGATGGAAAATGTATGGAGTTGTCTTCTGTAGGGTCATGTAGATGCTAATATGTTTGCTCCCCGCCCCTGCCTGCAGGCAGCCACTCCCAGGCTAGCGGGAGAAGGTAAACCACAGCACACTCCACCCACAAACCCAGAGCAGGGCAATGGTCCCTGTCCAAGAAGCTTGCTGCCATGTCTAGCTGCAGCCAGCAAGAGATCACAGGATTTCTTATGAGCTACGGGATGGGACTTTCTGGGGCTTGGCCACCTCCCTGCCTGTCACTGGTTCTAGGCCATGAGCAGTTTGGTCAGACAAAAGCCAGACTCCTCAAGTTCTGCTCTATCAGAAGAATTTGCTGCTCAGGTTGAATAAGCATAATCATATAAATGATGCCATAAATTTACTACTTTCCAGTCCCCTTTCTGCCTCCAAGTGATATTATAGTGCACTTTTGCACTTTTCCTCGTCACACTTCTATGCTGCTTTAGAGAATATTGAATGAAAATACAGCTTTAGCTAAAATTTTAAAAACTGTAATTTTTTTCCCACCTTTGCTCCTATAACATACGCAATTGTAGAAAAGGATCAGAGAATGGAGGGATGTTTTGCAGGTTACCTATGAAGTAGAAATCATAACCTCTCTCTTCTTTTTCTCCTTCCTTACACATACACATGAGCACACACACGATGTAGAATCATTGAAAAATAGGTCTAGACAGACTTCAGATGATCACCTAATCCACTCCTGTCTCAAGGATTTACCTGAGAGGGGTTTAATCTGTTCTCAAAACTTGCTACTAACAGATACCTACCAGTAACTCCAAGACATCCTTCTTACTCTTGCAAGGTTTTTCTTGGACTCAAATCCAAACCTACCCTGTTGCAGTTTAAGCATATTATTTATTGTCTCACCAGTCATGGGCATGGAGAAGAGATACTGCTATATGTACCTTTAAAAAATAGATCTCTCCTGTCCCTAAGGATAACAAATCTCTCGAGCTTCGCTTTCATGCCAACCCTCAGGTGTGACTTCAGCCCTGTATTTCCCAGTTACTTACACATTTATTCTCTCTTTCTCCCTCCCCTGTTTCCACACAAACACACACACATAAATTATGAAGCTTTACACACTGAGCCATGCTGCATATCCTCAGCAATAACGCTCCAAGAGTACTTCACTATTTTGACGATGCCAAATTTAAAGCTGAGCATGTGCTGCTATGCATCTGTCAGTCACACTGCACTCGCCTTCGAAGCACAAAGTGGCGGGTGGTCATCTGAGCAACACTTTGTGCTTCCATATTCAGCTCAGCAGTCTACACACTTTTAAGCAGGGAGCTGCGAGGATAAGGAGGAAAAAGATTTTTACCAATCAGGTTAAAATGTTTCAAGTGGCCCATTTTCGCTTTCTGCACACTTCTGAAGGATGACTAAGAGTCAGTGTGAGAGATTAAGCTCTGCTGGCGGTGCAGTGTATTCATAATATATTAATAAGCAAGAATGCCTCAATTTTAGTTTGACACTGGCAATAGACAAAGCTACAAAAGGACATTCACACAGAGGTGAGAATGAAAACTGAAGGTAGTGACGATGGATTACCCTCCAGCAGTAAAGTACCTTGGAAAACTGTAAGAAGGATGTTTTATTTGCAAAAATACTGTAAACCAGTTATTGCTCAACAAAACTCCAAAATGAAAAAAAATGCCTCTATGCATTTAGCATTTTAAGCTGTAAGAGTCCCAGTAAAGCCTATGAGAAGTTACAACAATCAAAGGAAAGGGATAACATGCCGTTCACACATCATCTCAGTTTTTATATTTATGTTTTGGAGACAGTAGGAGGACCCTGTCAGGAATCACAGCCCCACTGCACTGAACCAGTGTACAAGTGGGATTTCCTCTCCAGCCAGCTTACCGGCAGGTTAAGCCTCTTCAGATAAATGAGTTGATCCTATCCAGCCATTAATGCTTTAAATAAATATTCTTTCCTCTTTGAGGGCAAACTTTCCACCTCTGAACACACTTTCAGAAATCATGCATAATTGTACTTATTTAATTGGAAATAAATCTACACACACTGCAGGCTTTTAAAGGCAGAAAGCACACAACATGACACAGGTCACATGAATAATGGCAAGTGGAAGTCAGGCTCTCCAGACTCCAGCCAATAACCCTCTGACACTGCCACGGATTGGAAAGTCAGTATCTCAGTGGGGAAAATGTTTTGTCAATTAAGAATTTCTTCTTATTAGTTCTGGAAACAGAAATTGTGAATCAGGTTTTTAACTGGAATGCTTCCTACTAATGAATGAACTTTTTGCTGAACTATGCGAAAGCCAAAAGGTTTCTTAAAGGATTGGGATAAATCAGATTTTTCTAGTTGCTTTGTCATTATTTCCTTACTGTGCTCCCAGCTAGAATTGGGAGAATCACTGTAATGAAAGTATATGCATGATTTGCTTGCAAAAATCCGAAGACATAACAGTCATTACAAAACACTGGCCTTAAGCACATTCTGCTTTGTTACAGAGGTTTCTGATTTCCTTTATACGATACTGAAATTCTACAGCAATTACCTCCTTTAAGTATTTCTGTAGGCTGATCTAATACCTACCAAACTTCAAAGCTGGTTTAGGGTGGATCCAGATCATATCTTACATATATTAACTGAATACCCAAAACATAATCTACATGCTCACTGACACACTCACACAAAAAACCCACACAAAAAGCAACCATCAAGCCTCAAAGCCCCCTTGCTCTTCCGTATCTTTATTTCACAACTGCAAGAGAAGCGAAGAAAATTATTAACTAACTTTTATAGTGGCAATAACAAAACATACAACAGTAAAACCTGAATCAGAAGATGTTTATGATGACCCTCAAGAAAGTGGAAGATTGATCATTGCTGTAGGTTGCCCACAGCCTGATGAGGCCCTTATGATCACAAACCTTGGCCATTTCATCACGTTGTGCAAACACGTTCCTGTCTCACATGCTGCTAGGAATTGTCCACCATTGCTGGCTTTCTTAGGAATGATGAGACCCCCCAAATTCTTACACCTGAGGCTCTTAATGGTTTTTAGCTCTCTTCCAGTGCTTCTCTTGTCTCTCAACTTCCATTTACTCTCTCTGTAATTTCTCAGAATTATTCCAGTACTTCCTTAGAACTTCAAACAGAAAAAGAGATTAAAACCCTCTTATAAGAGTTACACTGGTGCTTTGTTAATATTTACCACCTTTCCACCTTCTGACACTTAGCACATACGTTTTCTATATTGCCACTAGCTATTATTGGCTAGTGGAAATACAGAGCATATAAACATATATGAGCCACAGACACATAAAAAGTGCAATACGCATGAGTTCAGGCCTCTTAACATCCAAGGAAAAAAATGACTAGGGAAATAAACCCTAGGAATGAAAAAGGACACTGAAGAAGGCAAAGGTTATGTATTAAATTGATGGTATTCTTGGCTTCTCTGTCTGAGAACCAAGACCATGCATTGTAAACAGATGCTAATTCTACAATTAACATTCAGATATATTGTACAAGTCTTGTATGTCCTGTAGTTTTTCTCACCACAAAAGCAGATGATATAGGTCAGGGATCTGGTGGTAGATCATAACACGAGTTGAAGCTGAAGCCTACAGCTGTCTCTAGCTCATGGATTTTTTTATTCTTTGCTTGTGCTAGGCTACAGCTTGAAATATACTTTACTTGTATGATCTCTCTGTCATTAAAAGCAATGATTTATTTTTCTAGGGAATGAGGCACGGACAACAAAACAGCACAAAATGCATTCACTTGTATTTAACAGTAAAATACTGTGAAAGAAAGCGAAAACAAAACAAAACAAAACATGGACATGAGGAAATTTCTGATTGGTACTAACATTTTATACTGTATCTTCAAGAATGTCACAAGGATTGCTTTGCTGACATGTAGATACTGCACCTATAGGCATGCCTAATGCATAGAAGCTATCACAGATTACCATGAGTTTTCTTCGGCATTTTCAAAAAGTTAGTCACAAAATGAAAACAAAAAGGTGTCATATATACTGTGATGTCCGTTCTGTCTTATATTTTTTCCTCCACTTGTGTACACTCTCCAGACTTCAAGAAGTCTATTTTAGCAATCCTGCCATTAGTTCGCTAAACCAAACAAAAGTGAGGGATGCTCAGCTCACTCTTCTCTGGGTTTCCTTTTCTTCTGCAAAATTTCAAACTTCCTAACAACCTCTCCCCCCCCACAGTCTACTGTCACCCTTGGATGTCATTGAAATGATACTAATAATATTTGTAGCCGGGTATGACACTCAGCCACCAGGAGCAAAGCTATTTGGCACTATAATGCAAATGACTGCATTCATCAAATAAGCTTTGTTAGTTATTCATTGTGTTCCTTATCGTTCCTTCCCCAAACCCCGGTGCCTCTGCAGTGCGCACGGAGGTGTGTCCGCGGCAGCATCCCCGCTGTAAAACCCCCCCTTATCAGGCAGAGCAGGGTGCCGTGGGAGTGACCTGCCAAGTCACCGCGTCCCCTCTCCTCTCCCTTACCCTTTTGTGCTGTGTCGCTCTTTGTCCTCATCCACTGGATCTGTCTACCCCTGCTCTGCTCACCATGCCAAACCCTCTCCCACAGCTGGAAGAGCGATTTGCAATGAAAGGGACTCTTGAGAGATCTGTAATTCCCTCCTTCTCGTACCCCATCTCCTCATTTTCCTTCACAATCGACTGCTCTGACCAACCTTCTGCAGGGTCAGGCTTTTAAAAACAACTACTGCAATAGAGCAGCCCAAGCCATCGTGCGTATCTCAACAGCCCAGCAGGCCTGCACAAGCAGAAAACGGTATTGACAAGTTTGGAGAGGGACAGACGCCGACTCTGATGCAGGCAGGCACTCAGGGCTTTTTTTTCATTAAATCTTTCACTGCTTAACACAGTCCAACATATCATTCTGTACCTCCGGAGAAAAGCTTTTGGGGGTTGGAGCCAGAGATTAATCCCGCTGTAATTTCTACTGCTGCTGGCGGTACTAACTGCCAAGGGATTTTGGGGAGAGATAATGGCATTGTTAGCTTGTAACCTAGGTGTAAAAATGGTCTTAATAAAACCGGGATGGTTGAGGCCCCATCAATAACCGTCACACACCGATTTTATTGGATGTAATAGATGCAATCCATTTGATGTGATACAGGATGCTCACCCCAATATGGTAAATAACAGAGGTTGGGGAGCTACTCAAAAAACTGTCTACTACAAAGGCAAAGCATCCAGGACAATTCAGTTAGTTTAAGCTCTAAAGCAAATGCAAAAATGTAAAAAGAGCTTTAGTAAGCCAACTGGTCTGGATCTTTCTTCAGTATAAAATGCAATTAAACAGTGTATAAAAACTGTGTATAATTAAACCAGTTAGGAACGATTCTGTCAGATATTCCATAATTAATGTTTGTATAAGAACAGATTTTCTGTTTTGCAAGAATCAGCAGATAATCAGCAGTTGATTGTTAACCTGCAAATATGCTGATCCAAGTGTAATTATTTTTACACATGTACCTATCCTTCCATGAAAACATAAGCAAGAGGCATCTTCTCTACCTTAAGAAATGCTGCAACATCATGAGGCATAATCCCCAAAGTTTTGTTGTTGGTTTTGGGGGGTTTTTTTTGAGGGGGACAAAGGGGGTAAGAAAAGAAAAAAAAAAAACCAAGAAGGGTGGAACCCGTAACTTCATGCTCTTGTCACTCTGTGTGCCCTTGAGCACAACTCATTGTTTGGATGCGTGTATTCTTCACTGGTAAAAAACTGGCTGGATGGTCAGGTGCAGAGCGTGGTGGTGAAGTCCGTCTGGCAACCAGTCACAAGTGGTGTTCCCCAGGGCTCGGTATTAGGGACTGTTCTCTTTAATATCTTTATCAAAGATCTGGATGAGGGCATCAAGTGCATGCTCAGTAAGTTTCTAGATTACATCAATTTGTTAGGGCGTGTTGATTTGTTTGATGATAGGAAGGCTCTACAAATGTATCTAGATAGGCTGGATCAATTGGCTGAGGCCAATGGGATGATGTTCAACAAGACCAAGTGCCAGGTCCTGCACTTGCATCACAACAACCCCAGGGAATGCTATAGGCTTGGGGAAGAGTGGCTTGAAAGCTACTAGGAATATGAGCCAGCAGTGTGCCCAGGTGGCCAAGAAGGCCAACATCATCCTGACTTGTATCGGAAATAGTGAGGCCAGCAGGACTAAGGAAGCGATTGTCCCCTTGTACTGGTGAGGTCACACCTCAAGTATTGTGTTCAGTTTTGGGCTCCTCACTACAACAAGGACATGGAGGTGCTGGAGCGTGTTGAAAGATAGGCAATACAGTTGGTGAAGGATCTAGAGTGCAGGTCTTATGTGGAGCAGCTGAGAGAACTGGATTTGTTTAGTCTGGAGAAAAGGAGGCTCAGGGGAGACCTTATTGCTCTCTACAACTACCTGAGGCTGTAGTGAGGTGGGAGTCAGTCTCTTTTCCCAAGTAACAAGTGATAGGATGAAAGGAAATGACATCAAGTTGCACCAGGGCAGGTTTAGGTTGGATATTAGGAAAAATTTATTCACAGAAGGGTTGTCAAGCCCTGCAACAGGCTGCTGAGGAAAGTGGATGAATCACCATCCCTGGAAGTATTTAAAAGATGTGTAGATGTAGTGGAGCTTAGGGACACAGGTTAGTGGTGGGATTGGCAGTATTAGGTTTACAGCTGGACTTGATGATCTTAAAGGTATTTTCAAACCTAAATGACTATATGATTCTATGAATAGTCAGTAGTAAGGAATCAGCAACCAGTTTCCAAAAGTTGCTCCCAGACTTTCATAGTATCTATTGTTATTACCCATTTTGTTTCCATTTATGATCTTATTTTGATTGGGAGAGCAGTTCTCACATAGCAAAGAATCCAGACACTTAAAACTATAATAACAATAATAATAATAGTCTTTAATTCATGTCTGTGATGGCTCTGCTATATATTTTTAGAAACCGTCATTTCCAAAGTATTCTTCCTCTCCCTCATCTCTTTCCAGTTACGTAAAATTCAAGGACAGGTTGGACGTGGCTTTGAGCAACCTGATCTAGTGGAAGGTGTCCCTGCCAAAGCTCACATAGTTTTTCATTGTCTTCACCTAGGACTGGTAGATCGTTATCAGAAAAAAAGTGCAAAATGCCTGCTGGCACCTTCAGCCAGCTGCCAGGAGCTGGAGACGTAACATGCTTCACCCCTACAGGTGGTTGTGGTGCAATAGGACTGGCAGAGCATTTTGGGAAACCTTGTAACTCAAATATACTACTTTCCACTTATATTTTTATGGTTGGCTCCATCTAACAGCTTAAGACTGCAGGGTCTATAGAACACTAAGACAATTGCTGAAGCTGCTTGAAATTCAATTTTGACAAATATCTAACTCGTGATAAGGTCTTTTGTAAATCCTGGACAAAAAAATGGAAGAAGAAAAGCAACAATACAGAGGTATAGGATCACATGAAACTTACTCTATCCAAGACCAACAACGTAATTCGCATCTGTATAAAAAGGGCTGACAAGAACAAACTACTCAACAAACTGTACAACACTCATCATGTTTGTAGTATGTCCAGTGGCTTACCTAACAGTAGATTGTACAAAAAACATGACCGCTTATGAAACCTCTAGTAAAAATGAGATGCTGTTTATATCCCTGTTATGTTGAATTAGTGAAAGATGCAGAAAACACAACGTAGCTCCACCTTTCCTTCCCTCAAAAGGAGATGTAAATGTATCATAGAGCAGAAAAATCAAAGGGTGTACTTAACACAAATGGGAAGTAAAAAGCGGAAGCATTATATATTCTATTAGCAGAGGAAAAAATCTTGCAATTGGCCACATACTCCATAGCAGAGAAGATTAAATTTTAGTAGAAAATTATCAAATCAGCAGAAAATAAAATTGATCCTTCCCATGCATACTTCCCAAGTAGTATTTTACTGAGAAGACTGAATCGCTCAAATACAACATAAAAGCTTGCCATAATGACAGATAGTTCTATTACAAAAGGTACTGAGTGCATAATTAACCACTGCTAATACCTATCTGAATATTTGAAAAGAAGTAAAATTTATTCAAGTGGAATATGAACTATTCATCAAAGCTGCAAAAATATATAAATGAAATTGCTGCAGTGAAAACATGCACTAGTCAGGCTATGTTTATGATCCCGTGACAGAAGATGTATAAACAGGAAAAATTTACCACTCATTCACTAGGGGCTAATGAAGCAGAACTAAGATCACATGCACACCATCACTCAAGTACAGGACATTTGCAACTTCTCAATTTTATATGGAACTGACTGTTCAAGTCACATATTCTGTAACAAAGGTCATTTTTTTTCTGTTTCAGTCTAAACAGTAAACTGTAATTGGCTTGGAAGCTTCATTTTTCTTAAACTAATGTTAATTTAATGAGTATTCTCTCCACATTCTTGGATATAGGTGATGGAGGACTTCGCTTTCTCAGTTCCCCAGTCCATCAGTTACATATAGCATAAAGAGTAATATTTAATTGAAGTTTCCTGCTCTGTAAAATGATTTATACTCTTGGATAAATAGCCACAGCTCTAAACTTCATTGGTTTGGGGTTTTTTTATTCACAAAAATGAAGAAAATCTAACCTTATTATGTCTATACTATCCAAGCTACTGCAACTATTTAGCTGCAAATGTGGAAACAGCTAAGTATCTGTAATTTTAGAAAGTGCTTCTTAGAGCTAAAACATTTGTAAAGGATAATCAGAAGTTGACGCTTTGTAGACAGGTGCAAGTAAGGTCTAAATTCTCAAACAACGGCAAGTTTCCAATCTCTGAATGTTCATTTAGAGTAACGCAAGCTGCATTACTTTGTCAGCCAATAGAGGCATATGGACAATATTCCTGAATATACTCTCAGCTCTGAAAGCTGTAACATTTGCCACTTGCAAGTGTAAACATATTTATGAATTTTCAGAATCATCTTATTCTGATGACTTTATTTATCTGTGTCACGTATTTTCTAGAAGCTGTTCGTGAATGAAATAGAAATTAGTGCGCTTCTCACAGAAAGATTGCAAGTATTTCCCATGAATTTACTTTTACAGAGGTCCTAGCAAAAATGTTGCCCTGCCCTGTAACCCTGTTTTAGTCTGTGGAATACCCCTAACATTTTCTTCCTAATTTACTTACACATCCTATAATGTACTTAACAAAGACCTAAGTGTGTCAGGTGCTCTGTGAATGCTAACTAGATAGAAAAAGTACAGGCCTGCTTCTAAGAACAAGAAACAAGCAGCACGCTTGGAAAACACTCTCTGGAGATGAATTCTGCCTCTGTTCTCCAAATGGCCCCAATGTAATGCCAACTTATAGGAAGCATAACTTATTCTTGCTGTAAATACAGATCTTCACTACACTTATAGTATAGAAGTGTCCTTACTGAAAGGTTTAATTCTGCATCTTGTTTTCTGAAAGCGCACTTATACAGATGCCTAAAATAACAAAGGANTTCTGAAAGCGCACTTATACAGATGCCTAAAATAACAAAGGAAGAAATATATTGCAGGACGTGAAACTTTGGCCATATATCCTTAACTTCATTCTGCCTACAGTTATCTACTTGGAAAGGGATGACCCATACAACTCTGTTCTACAAATGTGACCATGCTTATGGATCATCCTCAGACCCCATAAAAAAACCTGTGAGAGCGCCCTGCTGTTACTGCAACCAGTGGCACATCCTGCTTCAGAGAGGCTGGGGTGATTCTTCCTTCTGCAGCAGTTGGACAAAAAC
>WEIS01006726.1:0-26160 GCA_013389965.1 Todus mexicanus | reverse complement strand
GTTATTTTTCCGCTGGTAAAAAGTAGTAGAATTCTTCACAGGAATTTCTCATAGAGATTGGTCATGTTGAGAAACAGCTCTTCAAACAATCACAGTGGGTTCATTGCTAGAGAACGGGCAGGTTTCTTCTGCTTTCTACAGCTCAGGATCACATTTAGGTCAATCTGTAGGTTTGTTTATGCCGTTTTTAATAACAAGGGCATTGGTGTTGCATGATTTGGATCTATTTCAGGAATTATATCACTCATTTTGAGTGGTGAATATTTTGAGTGGATGTTTTTATGTAATAACACGAGATTCATGGGACTTAGATGATTAGATCAGAAACATGTCGCCTACAGCAAGATCTGGAGTTGCCAGGAGAAGGTTGGGGAAAAGGCTGGTATGGACTGACATGTATGCATCTNGAGAAGGTTGGGGAAAAGGCTGGTATGGACTGACATGTATGCATCTGTGCATATATAGCTAAGAAAATGTAGGCATTACCCAAGTTGAAGTGACTGTTCGCAAAGATGTGTTTCTAATTGCCTTAGTTTTTCTTTAATTTAGGGAACTATGTTAAGGAATCTATCACTCATTGGAATGTGAACACTGAAAAAAAAGAGGATGTAGGGAGCAAGGCTATAGTATTTTTTATGGGAAGAGCAACAGGAAGATATGTTTCTTGTAGTCTTAGCTAGTTCTGTTTGTCTCCAGTCCTTAGAGCTCTTTTTTCCTACATGCTTCTCCCAATCCACTTGTTGCTCCTTTTCCTTCCCACCCTACCTGGCATCATATCACTGTTGCTGTGGTTTTCCCTGAAATGTTCCTCCAAACTGTCATAGATTAAGGATTTTTTAATTTATTTACTTCTTTTTACCTCTTTGCATATGCTGAACAAAATATCCTCATCCCCATTAATTCAAATCAGACTTTAAAGGCAACTACCACTAGGCTGCCAAGTGCTAGTGAAGAAAATTTAAATTTGGCTGTCTATGGGTATGGGAAACACTAGCCCTTTTGGAGCTTGTACTTCCATAGTCTGTCTCTAAACTGCTTGTTACCACGAGGAGAAAAATCAGTAAGAGGTTTTCTCGTAAGTAGTAGGTCCAGATTTGTGCAGGCTTATCTAGAATCATAGAATCTGTTGAGTTGGAAGGGACCTTTAAAGCTCATCTAATCCAACCCCCCTGCAGTGAGCAGAGACATCTTCAACTAGATCAGGTTGCTCAGAGCCCTGTCAAGTCTGACCTTGAATGTCTTCAGGGTTGGAGTCTCCACCACCTGAGCAACCATTCGAGTATTTCATCACCCACATAGTACAGAACTTCTAATGTCCAATCTAAATCTACCCTTCTCTAGTTTAAAATCATTGTCCCTCATCCTATTGCCACAAGCCCTTGTAAACAGCCTCTCCCCAGCTTTCCTGTGGGACCCCTTCAGGTAGTGGAAAGCCACAATAAGGTCTCCCTGGAGCCTTCTCTTCTCCAGGCTGAACAATCCCAACTCCCTCAGCCTGTCTTCACAGAAGAGGTGCTCCAGCCCTCCTCTGGCCCCTTGTCCTCCTCTGGACTCCTTAATCTAAGTTAGGTTTAAATACAAATTCAAGTATTTCTCTCTCGCCATGAAACATCAGACATATGCTCAGTTTGAAGGTTGTGCATTGCTCAGTGTGTTAATTGTACATAAGTGTTGCTTTCTAAATAAACTGCGTCCTCAGAAGTGAACCTCAAAAAAATTTGTAACTCTTCAGCGTTCCTATGTGAAGGTATTTCAGCTATTTGGAGATGGAAACATCACACTAAGCCCATAGACTCATTTTGAGAAGTGCAGCATTATTTCACAATTTGGTGTCTATGTCTATTAACTTGTCCAATATCTTGTAAAATTTTCTTTTCTTTCTGCTTTGCTCAATTTCATTATTATCATTGTTTGTCCTTCAATGTTCCTTCAGGAATCATAAATGTAAGGAGCCAGGCTAAACAGAAGTTAAGCTTTTAATGAACTTTTCCACTCATTTCTGTCAGTGCTCCTCTTTCTTGACTGATAGTAGCTTAAAACTACATGGTTACACTCCCCTTCTCTGTAGCAATTATTGTATCTTGAAATTTTTGTGCATTAAATCCCTTTCCTTCTTATTGTTCCTAAATGTAGAGTGGTTCTAAACTACCTCAGACCTCGTTGTGAACAGGTACGAGTTTCGGCTAAAGTTTTCAGACGTATTCCTAGTCTTGGAGTGCTCTTTAAGTGCATGTACATGTAGTGAAATCAGCCTGCCAGACCCTGGTTGCATTTTCAGGAACGCTGTCTTGAGTGAGATACACGTAACTGGGATGAATTCACAGCCACACCCATTCGGGCTCATACCGATACCTCTTTCAAGAAAAACTCTTCAGGAGTGCAACCTCTCTCGTATGGGAAGTGCTTCAAATTACTGGTCTCAGCTCTTTGAAGGGACGTGACCTTACCTGCACTGGACTACTTTCGCCTCTCTTTTACTGTGACAACCGACATAAAAATTGTGTCATCAGACCTCCATTCCTGGCTGTTAGCCAGAGCTGTGCTGTTGCATTGGACTGTGCTCATCATATGAGAATAACCCCCATGTGGCATGTTCCGATGACCTTGGTAACGCTTTATACCGCAACGAATGCGCATTGCCAACCGTTCGGGCTAATTAGGTTTCAGGTAGAATGATGGTTGCAGATTGTGCTGCAGTGATCCAATCAATAACTTTGGGAATTGTCTGGTTTTGTAACTTACCCATTGAACAGCCTGGCAAACCTTGTTAGTACTGATGTCCTTTTCACCAGCAGACGTGCACATCATCAAACGAGCATTTTGTAACATGGAATTTTCTATGATCATCTAGAAGAAAGAAGCATCACGGTTATATCCTTAGTAACAATGTGTGTATTTGTAATGAAAGTTATAGAATTAATAAACTGCTATAAACTATTCTGTGCATGCTCTAGCATTGTATTAACAGTTTGTATTAACAGCTGATAAGCAGAGGGTTCTGCAGAGCAAAGGTGGCTGGCTCTGGATTTCTTTTTTTAAGAGTTTCAAAGAGCAGCAAAACTCTGACCAGAGTGGGGACACAGGACCAGGCAATGCTCAAAGCGAATCATAAAGCAAAACTGTTGTGCTTTGTATTTATTTCTTCGGGGATTTTTCTTTAAAGTATTTAACTTCACAGGAAGATATAGAGTATATTTAAAATAGTGACAATTAGAATGCGCCTATTCAAGAATGAGAGGGGTGTGATTTGAGAAATAAAGTGTTCTTTTGTGTTTAACTGCTTGTCTGTAGTTCTGTTAAAATAATGGTAGAGCCTGTCCGGTGCTGCTCACATTGCACGTACAAATAGAAGAGTTTTTGCACAGCTGGACTGATTTCCCAGCATGGCAAGGAAATGAATATCAACATTGATGTATTGACTCATAATGGTGCAGTTTTAATATCAACATTGAAAATGCTGGTGATTTTCACAGTGACTTTCAGACCGGTGGGTATCCGTGAAGCTACTGCAAACATTGAGAATAGCTGCCAGCGGTTGCTACCGGAATGTGCCACTGTACTCTCCAGAAGAAGTATATGAATGAGTATTTCACCAAAACAAAAAGGTGGGCAAATCTTTTGAGACTTAGGAATCTGCTTTCAAATGAACCAAAAAGGCTTGATTTTCAGCGGTATTGAGTACTTGATTCCCTTTGGAATACCATGCAAGGTGGGAGCACTGAGGATTTGATTCATGAATATTAGGCCTTTATCTGCCTGGCTTACCAGCCTCACATGTTGAACAGAATTTGTCTAAGTCTTGCCTGGATTTCAGAACTTCAGGCCCTAAAGCAGTGACTGTTCTCCACTTAAAACGATACATGCCTCTATTGTGCAATCTTTTAAGCAGTCGTAGGTGTGTCCTGCTGTTCCTTTCATAAATATATATAACCTTTGCTACCTAGAGTGTGGAGAGGTCTAACTCGTAAGATGGAAGTAGGAGACCATCTTTTATAGGATGCCATCTGTCAGGATACCACCAGATCAAGCTGAGGTACCACAGCAAATCATAAAATGCCATAATATAATTAGATCTAATTTCTTCTGTGTTATTGATTAGCCATACAGTAGTTAAAAAGTTTAATAATTATTAGATTTTGAGAGTAAAAAAATGGAATCTTGAAGTGTGGGATCCTGCTATTCATTTTTTTAAATGTATCTGTGGATTTTTGGAGCATAAGCTGCCAGTCACCTCAGTTACTAAATTGGGATACCTTTATTTAGCATGTGGGAATACTGATGGGAAGAAGCCTTGCTTTTGAGGTGGTGTTTTGCCTAATAGAGGACAGGCTGAATATAAGCCGGAGAGTTGTATAATCTGTTGAAGCCATCTGCGTTCCCAAGTTACGTGTCCAAGTTAAAAAGAAGGTAAATACTTTTCGCTTTGCCTTGACAAATCAGAAGCCTCTTGAGGAATTTGGGAAATTTCCATTGCAACCCTCAGGCAAGATTTTGATTTTGATTTTGCTCAAGATAATGCAATTTGTAGCAAGTGTTGGATATATTATACTAGAAGAAAAAGAAAATACAAAGCATAGAGAGGAGAAAAAAGAGTTGAATGAAAGCAAAGCCAAGGAAAAAAATATTCTTTCTCCTTGCTCTGGTAAGGGTGCAGTTTATCTTTGTGCTTGTCNTTTCTGCACCCCCCAGTGTGGTACACAAAATCTATCAGTGACCTTGGTTCACATTCCAATCCTTGGTACTAACTATAAACATGGAGCGTTATCACTGCTAGAAGCAGACTCTGTCTGGTAAACATGCTGCTAACTTCAGACAGACTTAGCTGAAAAGTAAAAGTCATAGAACAGAATTTCTGTTCTAACCCGAACCAGGGCAGTGCTTAGGCTTGTAAAATCATCATCAACAGGTAGGGATCATGGAGAGAGTGCAGACTGGAGTGGAGATTACACAGCTACCCTTCTCAACAGTAACAGCGCAGTCAGTTTGCATGCTGCAGCCTGAGCATTTACTTCAAAGTTGTTTCTAATTCTAAGTGACGGACTCACTTGTTAATGAGCAGTGGCCATTGAAGCTTAAACACCGTGACACATCGTTTGAGTAGGAGTTGAAAGACCAGATACATACCAAATCACATCATTTTAGCTTCGCTATACAGAGCAAAATGCACATAAACAGGACATTTTTGTTACTTACTCATTTTGTGGTTTACCCTCTATTAACTGCTGCTTAAATATCCTCATAGCCTCTGCTAAGCAAATTAAATCTCCCAGAAAGTAAGTTGATGGTTGCCTTACAGCTCAAGGCTAAAAAGAAAAAAATGTTTAAGATCTTATTTGAGTCTGTATTTTTGTGTGTCCTGGTTGCACCAGGACAGAATCACACCGTCTGCAGACCGTTAGCAATTTGGAGTCAGCCAGGGCAGCTGAGCTGAATTGGCTCACAGGTGTATCCCATCCCATAAACGTCCTGCTCACTATAAAGGGAAAGATTTGGTGAGGATGGAAGTCTTCTGCTTGGGCTTCTAATCTTGCTTGGGCTCCTCCTGACCCTGCTTCTGAGGACTGCTTTCACACTGACTGTGACTGCTGTGCATTTGCTGGGCTGAGTATAAATTTTTTACTTCATTTACTTCATTTTACTTTATTACTTCAGCAGTTTTACTAAATCTGTTTTCATTTCAACCCACGGGTCTCCTCTTTTTTCCCCAGTTCCCCTTCTTGGCTGGGCTGGGGTCACTGGGTGTTAAAGCACCTGCTCTCATTTAGCCCTAGATAACGTAGACACAGCACTTTGCCATTCTCTTTCCCTTTTTCTCTCTCAGTGTGGTTGTAAAATTGTGTGTTTTGGTCTCAAAAGCATCAGAAGAACCAAGGTGTATAGGAAAAAGTATATCCCATTTAATAAGAGTGCATGCATCACATAAATATCTCTTAATGCAGCTGCATCATTGGGAAGTTGCACGTGTCTAGTCCGTGCAGCACCAACTTTAGTCCCATTTATGAGCAACTGTTCTTTGTGGTCTGCTTTTTAAGGTGCTACATTTGAAGGTTGTTATTCAGACGGTTAAGCTTTTTTTTCCTGAAGACTGCGTGACTCAGGGAGAAACTGAAATCCTCATAAATCTTTGCTCTCCTTAGCAGCAAACTGTGTGACTGCTGCGCAGGTCCCTTCTGGTTTGCAGAGAGGATGCGGGGCGGTTGCTATCCATGCGTTTATGGAAACGCTCGCTTCTGTAGCTCTCTTTGATGAAACGCCTCCCCGTGTTTTTTGAATGTGAAGATTCACAGCATGTGTGTAAGAGTGGTACTTAGTAAGACAGTGGTACTGCTTAGCACTGAAATATCACCATCTCTGGGATAAAAGTCAAATTGGGAAGAGGAGGTTTTATTACAATATAAAAGGTGTATTTGGTTTCCTACCATTTGAACAGTTATTTCTTTATGAGAGGTCATTCTATATCCCGTGACAGTCATTGGACAGCTCTAGGATGGCTTCATGGAGCCTTTGGTTAGCGATGCAATTTCCCTGGTCTGGTGTCCTGCCTCTGATGGTAGCCAACAAGAGAGTGAGATTCCATGAAGAACTTTATCAAAAGCTTTTTGGCAACCTAAATATGATATACCAACTAGACCACTGGTTTACTTGTATTGACAGGCACCGACTGTATTTTTGAGATTATTTCCTTTATAAAAGCTATCCTGAGTTTTCCTATTGTGTGTTTATTGAGGAGGAAACAGGTGACCCGTGCTTCTGTGTGCTGTGGAATACCTTTCACATTTTCGGATCTGTTGGGTCATACATATGCTGAGACCTGCTTGTCTGTCGCCATTTTCATTCATAGTCCTTCACTACTTCTTGTGGTGCAGTCTTTAGAAGACAGGAATCACTGCTTGGGGCCTGCGTGTGTGTGTCATTGCCACACACACATTTTCTTTGTGCATGTTGTCTTACAGGACTGGTGAAAAGGTTTAATTAAATGGAAGGAAATACGAGCAGCTCCCTTGTCAAAGCATCAAACCCAACTGCAGATGTGTAGAAGTAGTTGGGCACACAGAACACCAAATACAGGGTTGGTAATTTCAATGCCTTAAAAACTAACTGGGGAAAGTTTTGGCACAATTGTGGTTTAGAAGAGCCAGCAAGCTCCAGTATTTTTTCCACTTTTCTGGAGATTTTATTTTTTTATTTTGTGAGATCTGAATTCTTCATTAAACTGACCTTGCTTTTTATTTCAATCTAGACTAGGACCCATGACTTGGGAATCCTGTGATGTTCTGGCATTTGCCAGATTCAGGTTTGATTGGTGGTGTGTTTAAGAACTTTCACTGTCTCTCACACTTGCACATAATCTGTTTTGGTGATGATACAGCATTTGGGGGTTCCTGTACATGTCTAGTCTGATTCAAACCTCTGCTCAAAGAGGATGCTGTTATTCCCATCGTGTACTTGTTAATAATAGCCACCTCAGAAACACAAGCTGCAAGTTTAGTAATACTCCAGAACATTTTCTTTCTTGTTTTCCAAGCATTAACTGTGAACAGCTCCCAGTGGTAACTGTTTAGGGAAATGACTGTCCCAATAACTTAAACGCCGAAATGTTTAACCTTAACATTTTGGATATTCTCTCAGCAGGATGAGGAAAGAGGAAGAAGGCTTATTGTTCATCTTCAGAAAAAGATCCTTTGACCAGACTTACGTATATCAAGGAGCTCATGGAAGGGCCTGCCATTTCACTTCAGGCTATCGAGATCCATAGTCAAGGAGATGCTCTTGTAATGCTTGCAAGCTTTTTTACCTGTGTGAAGGAGATGAGATTAGAAAGGAACTGATGAAACATGAATATTCAGGGCCACATCAACCAACTGACCTACAAGTAAGGTTGGTGTCTGTAACGGTTTCGAAGATCAGGGGATGACAAAATATTTTAGATCTTCTGCTTTCCAAGGCTGCCAAATCCTGGCTTGCTATGTAGTCACCAGGAAGTAGGTTCAACTCTTAAGTTGGTACATGTCTATATTATGCGTATTGAATGTGATCTGTAATTCTCTCGGCTGATTGCAGTAGCAGACAGACCAAACCAGCCACATTGTCATGAATGAGATGTAGCAGTAGGTACATAAATCTAAGATGTGATAGAGAATGCACTGTGGTTGCCTGTAGCAGTCCCACATCAAAATTTACGGTTGATTTTTACGCAATTGAGATGCTTGTATAATATCTAAAATACCAAGGTTTTCAACCTGCTTACAAGTTTGTATCGGGGTAACTACAGTACTGTCTCCACCACAAATGTCACTTGCAACACCTCCCTGTTCTCAGAAATCTTTAGGGTGACATAATATCGCAGTTTCGCTAGTGGATTGATCTGAAGACAGTGTTCTCTGTTAGGTGCTCTACAAAAGCGCATTTCAGGTATAGTTTGGAAGTGTTGGCTGATCCCCTTATGACGAGGAAGATACCACCATATTCTGTTCCCCTGAAAATACTGTAGAAACTATTAGATAACAGCTGTTGTGTAGATTTTTACTTCTGAGCATATGAAGTAGCAAGTTGCTTTGTCATGTCCTTCTAAATGAAAATAAAATTGCCCATTGTTTTTTTGAGTGATTTTAATCTTAAAGTTGATGGGCAGATCACAGTATTATTTTTCCCAAGATTAATGGTTTTCCTTACCTGTCTCTCTCCTTACCACGTTTTTCTTTTCTCCCGCCTTCAGAGCTAAATTACTAAAACATAGCAGATGCCAGCAAGCAAAAAGAACCCTTTGTGCATCCTATTTATCAGGGAAGTACTAAAATTTTAGCTTTTTAGCTCCCTTAATCATTTTGACAAGATGACAATACAATGTATCATCACCAGAGGGATGACACTAGACAGATGACAATACTATTCCTGCAGCAGGTTCTTAAGGGAGTTTTTTTATTGTAAAAATAGAAGAATATTGTATCAAGGTGAACGTAACACACTTAGGAACCTGGCAATTTGCTACTTTGTGCAGTTCATTGTAGCTTTAGGTCTTTATCACTGTTGAGTCAGAGTTTCTGCTAATCTCAGCTACCTCAGAACTTGGGCTCTGGTAAAGCTGGCAGGTCCTTCATGTCAGCCCCCACTTCTAAAGCTGTTGAGATGCTGACAGATAGGAAGTACACAGATGTTTGCTTAATAGTTATTTCCCCAGGGGCTCCTATCAGAGCTGTTGGCAGGGAAATAGGGGAATTACCTTGAAAATTGCTAACTCACTTTCACTGAATGATAGACTGGTACATTACAAAACAAATTTGACCAGTTTGTGAATGTATGAACTGCCTCCAGAAAAACAGGAAACTATTCCTAGCATAGTTGTTGTCACTCATCTGTTGCTCTGACAAACCATTATATTGCTGTTGGTAGGGACTGGTGTCTGATGCTTCAGTTGAAGGGAGTTGTTCTGTAAAACATACGTGACCTGTAGAGTGGTCCTGGACAGAAGATAAGAGTCAGGAAACAATTCCTAAGAGATTGGAGAGGGGAGAAAAAACCCAGCAGTTTAATTATTGTTTAAAGTACATTTTCAGAAACCATGGTAATCAGCATAGTGTAAGATTCTGGCAAAGAGAAATTCTAATTATCCCTCCATGTGATGACTGATTGTCCTGCAATACGAGCTCTGATTGCTGTTTTCTTCATGATGCAAGTACTGGTGGTCAGCAGGCGAGACTGCAGGCTGGGGGAACTGAGTCGGCTGTACCCCTGTGGCTGCAATCAGGTGTTAGAAGTGGCAGCTTGCAGTATCTTACGTTGCTCATTTTGCCTCGTGGATTACTTGCCGTGCCCACATGTTGAGCTGCTTTTAACTTGTGTGCAGACTTTGATCTTTCTTTTTTTTTTCCTGGCATTAGCATTTTTTTTTTTTCTGTGACCTGTGTAAGACACACACAGCCCAAGCTGAGAACATCTAAGCCTTGCTGATACACGCCATATGTTGACTTACCCTGAGATATATTTTCTTTATTTCTCTGGTATATTCACAATCCCTGTACGGTTATTGCTGCTTTGTGTATTCCAGTGGGAGTATATCTTTTGCTTTTCAAAGGTTTGCCACAGAGGCTATCTTTAGAGGAACGTCACTGCGTGCCTGGTTCCTCTAATTATCCTCCCTAGTTAGAGATGCATCAAGGGCTCTGTGTTGAACTGAGGAAGGCTTTTAAAGTTGAATATCTGAGTACTGAAAGCTGTAGAAACACCAAAGAGTGAACAGAAGGCATCATATATTGAACAGCAGACTTCAAATATGGGAGCTATCACAAGCGGGCAGCTTTGGCTTCCTACTGCCTGCAGCTGACTCTGCCTTGGTTTCCATGGCAGAACTTAGGGAATCACAGTAGAGACACCTCCCCCTACAGTGTTCCATTACAGCAAATTTACAACATGCTACATGCTTAAGGATCTTTGCTGAGCTATTACAGTAATGTAGTTCCACCCATGCAACATGAAAATAGGAGTCTGGTATCTTAATGATACTCCCAAGTCAAATCAAAGTACGTAAACAGCTGTCATATTCTGCTCCTCAAGCCCCAAATCCACTCTTCTTCCTTTTCCCCTCCTCCTGTTAGGCTAAATCAGGCCAATGGTGGGCACCCAAAGGCTGTAAATCAGGAAAACACAGTCTAAGGTCTGTATGCAGTCTATATAGATGCACGTTTAAGGTCTGTATGCATATGCAGTAGTTATAGTTTTTGCCTAAACTCTATTAGTACTTCACAGCTCTAAAGCATCGGATGTGCAGTAGCATTAAGATAACAAAACCAGGAATAGTTGAGTAATAAAAACAATTTTTAAAAGCTTTTTTTTTTTCTGAGAATAATGGACAGGTTACAGATACTGATTTTACAACTGCTACTGTATCAGCCTGACTCTTCACCCTAACTTCTCTAGATACATAAAGCCATAGCAGTATGGATATATACACATGCATGTATTCAAAAATGCAGATGCACACACACATGAGAGCTTTCTTTGATCCAGCTCTCTCAGCTAAGCGGTGAATGCGTATCAAAGCTCTAAGTACCGAAAACAAGCAAAGACATTATATGATATTTACCCACGGTTTCTTCTCTCCCAGTTCTGCCTTGCACAAATCAGAGTGTTTGGCAATGTTCTTGCAGTGTGAACTGCTGTAAATCCTGGAGTTCTGTGTTAAAGGTACCTGGTAAGTGCCAGTGTATTACCCACTAAATCACAGTGTCTTACCAAAGAAGTTGCAGTATCAGCCGCTTTCCTGCATTGTTTGTATTTATGGGGAGTGTTCATCACTGATAGATAAGGTCAGTTTGTGCTGCTGTTGTCACTGCCCAGAGACTGAGAATGCAGTGATTTCTCAGAAATGCTTTCTGCTTCTTGCTGTCCCATGTCACATGGAAAATGAACTCTGGTAAAAGCAATCAAGAGAGTGATACAGCCAGTGCAGATTCCAGGCACATTTGAGGGAGACTTTTGATCTCATAAGTGCACAGTTGTCTGGTTTACTGTATCTACTCTTAATGAAAACTGTTGTGGAATTTTCTGCCCGGGTACTCGGGTACCGTAGGAACGAGCACTGCCTGTGCCTAGCTCAGTTACGTAGGCACAGTGAATGACGAGTGTGACGTTAAACTCTGGCTGAATCAATATTAATTTCTAGAAGGTAGAATTACAGAAAATGCTTGGAATAAAACCCCATGTAAAATCAGAAGGAAGTATCAGTGTCCCAGCAACTGCAAAATCAGGTGACTGGGAAAGACAGAAAGAGTGGAGCGTGCTTGGTTTGAAGGCAACCTCTTTTACAAGTAGCTAGTGTTTTCACCAGACAAATGAATCTTTAAATACTCAAGAAACACTATAAAAAGCCTCCTGAGCTAATGACTTCAGTTATTAAGTCGTGTCTGTGGTGAAAACACTTTCCTGACCAGTTAGCTGGGTGGTGAGATTTGCCTAGTGTTACTTAATTAAGGTGACAACCTACTAGCAGATCTGTATAACTAAAATATTGTAAAAACATGTTTACAGTCTTCCCTCACAGTTTGCACACCTGCAATCTTTAATTCCAAGTCTATTTTGTATGAGAAATAAAAACTGGTAGGGATGTAAATTAACAAAGGCCTGTGAAATTCAAAATCTTTGCCACGTTATGTTTTCTTTTTCATATGTTTTTTGAGTCACCTCAATGTATTCTAAACACCTCTACAGTACACAATACATTATGGGATTCCCGTCTCATGGAACTTGAAATCTAATTTCAAACACAAAATAATATAGGCAAGGTAGCAAAACAATAGACAGGTCTAGGACAAAGCACTTAAGTCTGTGCAAGCAAATGAAAAAGAAGGTTTTATATATCAGAGACTGGATTATGATATAAAGGGGCTTCCCCAAATATCTATTACATGGAAATGGAAACCACAGAACAGCGATCTCTTTCATTGTAGTTTTAAATCTAGAGAAAGCAGCTAGTATATTCCATCCTGGGATGGCCTTTACTCAAGACAACATAAGAAACTTTGGGTGCTGGGTTTCTTGTTTTTCTCATTCATACGTAGAGGCAAAAAAATAAAATAAAATATTGCAACAGCTGTATTTTATATTCCTCTATTGTATCTCTGTGTTTCAGTTACTCTTTTGTCTAGATTTCCCTTTAGCAGGATTTAGATTACCAAAGAAGATTTACAAAGAAAAAAAAAAATCACGAAATTTACAGAAGTCTGTGTATTTCTGCTGATGCTCAGCGTGGTGTGCTTCTGCTAAACAGCACAACTAAATTCAGCCTGGGACATCAGATTTACGATTTATGCAGATGGGAAGGAACATCTATATTAAAGGAAAAAAGTGCTGAGAGAAGGTGGAGAAGCCAACAAATGAAACAGGGTATCTCAGATGAATGAATTCTAAGCTCTGCACGTTTTTGTCTACTCCTTCCTAGTCCTTCCTACTGCTCTTTTGGGCAATCATTTTATGGTGTGTATTTGGTGTGAGTGTTCCTTTGGTGCTGGTATGTGTCAGGAAAGTTGGGTGTTGGTCTGTTCTCCCAAGTCACAGCTGACAGGACAAGAGGAAATGGCATCAAATTAAGCCAGGGAAGGTTTAGGTTAGACGTTAGGAAAAAATTCTATACTGAAAGGAGTATCAAACACTGGAACAGGTTGCCCAAGGAAGTGGTCGAATTGCCATCCGTGGATGTATTTAAAAGCTGCCTAGATATGGTGCTCAAGGATATGATGTAGCAATGGCCCTGGCAGCGTTAGATAATGGCTGGACTTAATGATTTTAAAGGTCTTTTCCAACCATAGAGATTCTGTGATCCCACAACGTAACCCGCAAGGATCAATATGGTATCTCAGCTTGGTGACAGACTGCTTCACCGTGAATAGAGTTGGTAAAGCTTAGCAAATAAACTTAGCTGAAAGGCTGCCAAGGCTGACAATCACTAAATTCAGATGAGCCTTGGACTTTGTGAGAATCTTCTTGCTTGACAAGTGCACTAATTCATGATTAAAGGAAATGACGAGGCTCAGTCTATGAAGCAGAGTGGAAGGAAACTGCTGGCATGATTAACAGCTGGTAAAAAGATGAACTTGAAATAATTGCCCTGTTCTCCATGTTCAGAGCCTCTTTCCAATCATGTTCTACTCTTCTTTTGATGACACCCACCAGCTAGCCTGAGATCTGTAGGAATTAATTTTTTGGACTCTAATCAAGAGAGAGCATGCTCTAATGGTTGTAGCAGGGAAACTGCAAACAACTGTCCCTCGCTGCAATGTCAGGTCAGGGATTTACAACCCATCTCTGTAGGACATTTTAAATTCACTGTGGGGTACAAGCTATAAGCTATGCCCCAAGTGATAGATTCAAGACTAGCAGACTGGTCCCTGCAGTCGGGTAGAGGATCTTGTATGACTTTGATATGACTGCAGAGGGGAAGTTGCAGGTTTACATTTCATTGATTAAATGGAAGGTTAGAGGGGGGAATAGGAGGGGAAAAAAAGAGATGTGGAGAACTAGAGTAAATACAAAGGGCAGTATAGATCCTTAAGAAAGAGAAGAGGCATTAAAAAGGAAAACAGCCAACAGGATTTCCCTGAAGACCACTGAGTCATTTCTGGTTCTTTCAAAAAGTGGAACCTCGAAAAGCAAAGTTGCTCAGAATCTCAGATTTTGTATCTCAGCCAAAACAAAGAGAAAACTGAGAGGCTGTGGAAAAAAGCATATACGGGAAGCCAAAAATCCCAAAGAAGCTTAGATTTGGAGAAACTGAAGTGAAACAAAATGTGCATGCAAATATGCTTTCTATTAAATCAGTTTGAAGGAAGTCATGCACACAAATGAGGCAACAAGGACAGCCAAGGACCTGGGAGTAGAGCTAGAAGTGGAGAAACAATAGTCATAATCAGCTAGTTCAAAAAAATTATTTACTGTTATTTCCCCCCAAGGTATTGCTTTTTCTGAACATGAAATACTCAAAGCATATCAAATGTGTTACAAACTACAGTTAATTAATTTAGCACCCCGCAAGAGAAACCAGTGTGGTTTTGTCTGTGTCAGGTGGCCTCTCCAGTAACATCCTCAGTCTTGGCACTCTGCCTGGTCATTCCCTAGCTTCTTGGAAATGTAGGACAGGCGCTACTCCAGGTTAAATCTGTCTTATCTATGTGTAAGTAAGTAAAGTATCAGGAGCAACAAACGAGCCAAGAGTGAAGCTGTGTTTGATAAAGTTATATCTGGACAGTTTTTCATCTTTAGAATCTTTTGCAAAATGCATTCAACTAGGAATGGAAATGTGTGTTCTGAGCTGCTGCAGTTGCCCTGTTGTTTGGCAAATGTGCAGATCTCAGCTGCCGCATTTGTTCTTCCCGTATACACCAATACTATCAGATAAGAGATGGGAATGAAATCCTGTAGCAAAATCTCCATTATCAAGGGTTACAGGAAAACTCATGAGATGAGAAAGCTACAAAAGCACTACTGGGTGCACCTGAGAGCACAGTGTAATATACCCAATGTTTGTGTCCAGTGCAGGTCTGAGTTCAGCCAAGCTTATTATCTGGCCGTATCGGAGGAAGGTTGGCTCTTGCAGTCACACTAGGATTGACCAGTCTTCCAGAGAGAGTATTCTGGATTCCAGTGCAGTCTTAGCCTGGATCTCGGTCTGCAACTACGTCACAGCTTGAAGGAACAAACTGTGGAATTAGGAGCATGGTGCTGCACGTGCAGAGGCAGCGATTCTGCGCGGCATTAACTCAGATCCAGCTTGAGCAGGGCTGCTGTGCACAGCTGTACTCCGTCTTATTTCTTGTGGCTTTGAAAGTTGACCCTTCAGGCTATTCCTGACGGCCCACCTGGTCCTGCCAGTGCGGCACAGGCACTGGGATACTCTGAGTCTGATATTTATAGTTGAGGCTCCACACAACACAGAACAGCTCTGTGATTTCCAACCCTGTAAGTGGTATATCCATGTTCACCACCTCTGCACCTAAGATATAATACAAAGTGCATCAGAGCCAACTACTTCTGCAGCCATAATAGAGATACACCACAATTTGAGTAATGCAGTCCTAGAAAAGAGGGAGGTGATTGTATAGTGACGTCCACAGCATTAATTTCTGCAGATTACAGCTCTGCAAGGCTAGGATGACTATGAAATGGAGGTGCAGGAAAAGATGGATTGCAAAGGTGTCTTGAGCTGAGTGTGGAAAAGTGTTTGTCTTCTACGCTGTCATGGTAAATCAGATACATGACATTTTCAGCAGCAAAATAGGATGAGCTGCTTAGATCAACTGATATATGCAGAAGGGGAGACAGCAAAATGAAAAACCCTTGAAGGGAATCCCGGGTACTCAAATATTTAGAGAGAACCAAAGCAGGTTTCATTTGCCTCCCGGATACGTTCACCTCCCTGGGCGAACACAGAAAACTGCGGGGACAGCGGTAATCTGAAACATTTCCCTTCTTGGCTAATGAGGGAGGAAGGAAAATTCCATTAAAATGAATATGTAACCAACCACTAAAATCAGCTCCCTTGTAATTCTAAAGACTTTAAAGGAGAGCTGTATTTTCAGTACAGCAGCCCTAATAGACTATCGTGATTCTCTAATGGATAAAGGAAATCTGTACACCAACATCCCCTACCCCAGAATTACCTTTCATCCCTTTGATAGATCCTAGAGAAAAGACCCAAAGAAGATTTTTAGTGGGTGATGAGTTAAAGCAATGAGCTCTCAGACAAAGCAAACAATTGAAAATATGATGAATTTCAAATTCTAGATGTTCTTGGAAAAACACAGAAGCTGAACTTAAAGAGGGGGGAGGGGGGTTGAGGGGTGGTGTCCCTAATAAAGGACTAATTATCCTGTTTTCACAGAGTTTGAATGTAGAGTACAATTTTCTTTCCTCTTTTGGACTCAAGATGTGCTAGTGCAGAAGACTGTCAGGTGTCCAACTTCAGGCACTTCAGTCCAACATCCCAGTTGCAGAAAACAAAATCAAAACCAGCCTCCTTTTCTAACACCTGTTCAATCCTGGGAACACGAAGAGCCACTGGAAGACTTCATTTTACCCTTTAAAGAATATCCAGATATATAATGCCCAGTGATGAAATAGGAACCAGACACAACAGGGGTAGAGCCTCATCTAGAAGGCATCAAGGATAGATACCTAATTCATAGAAATAGCTCTGAGTTCAGCACTGGGCACTACAGTCATGATGTCATTAGATTGTTGTAGTTGTGATGGTACCTCTAATTTTTTAAAAACTAAACAGTTATAGAATCTGTATAGAAATCTGGATAGCCAAGCCCTAGCTTCTCCATCTGAAGGACTCTCACAGTCGTCTTTCAGGAGGGTGCTGTAAGATGATATAAAGAAAGCTGTAGGAAGAAGGCACCCTTCTCTGGCCTGTTAAAGCTTTGATGCTGTACAGCTCGTAATATAAGGTATCTGCAGCAGTTTAAGCAAGAGGGAGACCGTGGGTTTAATAAGTGATTATTGTATGCTCAATGATGGGATGTTATACCCTGGGATTTTATACCTTCCTCTGATTTATCTGGTGGTGGCGAGTGCCAATGCGTGACCAACACCATTAAGGTAAGCAGGCACACTGTTCTGGAGTTCAGTGAGAATGGGCGCTAAGCCTTTGTGCAGCAATCCGCTCCAACACAGCAATTCAATGTTTCTCAGGTGTCTTCCTGAAGAAATACTCCATGAGTCATAGCCTTTCACTCTGTCTCGGTTTCCTCATATTCAAAAATGAAAATAATGGCTCCAGCCTATCTCACGGGGGTTTCTGAGATTGAATTAGCAATTATGAACTGTTATAAGAGCTCTGTGCAGGTGGCAGAGCATTGCACTATAATCAGTTTTCTGCTGTCTTGAATCCAGGATTTGGGTAACTCGGTTTGTGTCTATTCTGCTGCCCTGCTTCAGAGAGACAAAAGGGAGAAGAGCAAGTCAGCTACAGATTCAGAAATTCTTCTGTATTACTAAATAACGAAGGGTAAAGGCACATTGATTGTTTTGACACATTCTTCTGGTTCCCACATGCTAACACAGTTGTGGCTTAGAGACTAGGATTTTGATTGATACCTCTGTGCCAGTACTTCCCTTCCATGAAGAATCAATTGTTTTTCTTAATGTGAAGCAACAAACAGTATGAGGCCAACATTTCACCTTTGTGGGTAAGGATTCAGAATGAATGTTAATAGACAAGTCCTGGTTAAAAGTCCCCGGCTTCAGGGAATGCTCATTTGCTCTGTTATGTTTGTGATGACAAAAAGGTGGTTTGGGAACTGGTAGAAAAGTATGAGTCTTCCCTGGAGGGTGCAAAAGGCAAGTGTGCTCCGAGGGCTGGCAGGAGTGGACCAGAGATACCAGTGACAAGATTCTTGCTGATCGGTATCTAGTTCATCTTGCTGTCAAAGCTGCTGGAGACTTCAGGTTTTCTGCAGAGGTCAGATAAAGAAATTATTTTCCTTTTCTGGGTAAGAATGTTGGGGGGGAGCCACTAATCATCCCTCCTGGGTAGCCAGCTGCCTTCACAGCGAGGTCCTGTGCGCTGGGATCACAGCCCGGTCAGCATGAAAGAGGTTTCAAAGCACCGAGGTTAGGAAGGGCAGTAAGCAATAGGCTAATCTCATTTCTGTAATAAGAAAAGCACCATGTTGTACTCAGTCCCATAGCAGTTCTCTCTCCAGCCTGCCTGGAAGCTTCAGCTCCTTATAAAAGCTCTGGAAGAGTAAATCTTACCTTGGCCACCATCTAACATGACAGTGACACTGATACTGTTGTAGCCTAGGTTGTCTATCTGCAGCTTCTCTACATATTCCCCTTTTCCCCATACCCTCTGCAAGCCCCTTCCTCAGAGTGAAACCAAGTGATATTCCACCCTTTTTGAGCACACAGCCCTCATTGTTGGTCAGCTTATGGCCAGCAACAAGGGCGTTCTGACATGTCAGCCCCCGCTACTGACATTACTGTGTCTTACAGCAAGCACTTCACATTCCCAAGTCACCCTGGGCTTTAATGAGCTGTATTTAAGCAACTTGCCAGCATCAAAATCCCTGTTATTATTTCAGCTGTGCCTCTGAGATAAGGCAGGTGGTAAACAGATCCAGCTGGACAGCAGATTTGCCTGCAAAACGTGTGCTTGTTCTTCTGGAAATTTTAGAGAGCACTTGCTTGACTTGCCCTTTAGAAAAGCTTTGTTCTATTAGAGCGTCCTATTTCCTGCCCACAGCTTTGTGTTGTCTACTGGAAGCAGCTGACAAAAGCATCACATTCGCTTTTTCCATAAAGAAAAGGGTTGATGTTCTGCTTGTCCTTTATGCTGATCTGCGGCGTGTACCCGTACAAGTGGTTTTTGTGGGTACAGAGAAGAACAGCGACAGCATGCCCTGCCTGCCACTGTCAATCTACCCGAGCTATCTGCAACGAATTATTTACCCACTGTGTCTGAATTATTTTTTTCTGAACTGGTAACATTTTCTGTAAGTGGAACTCACACCCAGAGCTACTCACTGAGTATTTTGTGTGAAGACATTTTAGCAGAAGGACTGTGCTCATAGCCATCGCTGTTTGGCACTGTAATGTCTGCGATCTAAAAGCAGATTGATGCGGGCTTGTTCCATGAAGCTATATAGCTGTTGGAAAATAGCTAGTCTCTAATATAATCAGCTCTCACAAACTAATCATTAGCAAATAGTATAAGCATGACTTAACCATCCATCCCAAGAGCAGAATGCTCTTTGCTTCCTCAGATGTGTAACTTAGGTCAAAACAGCCACATTCCCTGACAGCTGCCATCTGTCAGCTGGTTTTGTAATGTGGAGTTTTCAAAACAATTATTTTTCTACGCTTTCCTTTTTAAAAAGGCCATTCTGCAGTGAGAGATGAGAGACACTGATCTAATTCCTTATTAGTACACCCTGCATGGTAGAAAGACCTTTGTGAGTGGTTACACCCCAATACCACTCAGTGGAGATTAAGATACTCCTCTTCTGTGAGCTTCTTTGCTAATGCAGCTCCTGACATGAGCTCGAGGCCATGGGGTTTCCCAAGCTGCTTTTCCTAATGTGAGGGCAATGCCTTTAAAAATGCACTTTATTGTTAGGCTTGTAATGCTCTTTCGTGTTGAGAAAGGTGTTGAAAGCAGCAGGAGATTTTGTTTTCTGATTCAATCTCTAACTAGAGAGAATTCTTGGCAAAGAAAGGCTTCCAACATTGATATTTGGATGGAGATTTCTGAAAGAACGGGCTACTTGTAAATGGGCAGTCTCTCATTTTTCTGCTGTGGCGAAGTATTTTGAGTGGGTTTTTTGTGCATTCCAAACACCTCCTGTTCTTGTTCTCCATTTAGCACAGTTGCATTCATAACCCTCTGCATAGTATTAATCATAATTATCAAACCCAACAATACCGCAGTATGTAGCCAGAAAAGGTTTGGGAGGTGTTCCTCTCCCTTATGTGGAGCCTAACCCCAGAAAGCAGGATGACTAAAAGACGGCGAAGCTTGGTGTTCACCTGAGAACTACAGCGTGGAAGTCCTTAGAGATGGGAGTCCAGGAATAGTATCAACTCGGGATGGTTCAAGAATAAATTCATAAGGCTCTCGCCATAAGCATTTAGGCTGCTTTAGGGGGTAATTTATTGGGGTTCAGCTCTGCATTTTACTACAGAAGTCTTAACCAATGGGCCCTTTCTTCTTCCTCACCCTGCTGCTCGGCAGGTCCTGCTGTGGTGGGATAAGTTGGCATTAGCTGCTGGTTTATCACCTGGGATTTCCACTGAGCCAGTAAAACCACACCCGCTACAAACTTGAGGAGCCAGCAGTAGTTCCTTAGGAACATCTGTATTTGAAAAATGAATGAGTTTTAGATAAAAGAGAGGATGTTAGTTACCTCTTCTAAGTAAATTATTTAAACTTGCAACCTTTTTCTATCTTTTCCATATGAAAAATTAATGTAGCACAGGCCTTTTTGCATTTTCATGGTAAAACAAATCTTTTTATAGGTCTTTCCCTCTCAAAGAACAGGGAAAAGGGCTTTCCACTGCCAGTGTTAGAAATTTTAGCTATCAATCCTCAGCTCCCCGCTCCCAAGGGGACAAGTCTGTTAATGAGCATCTAAGCATTAACATAGCAGAGCAGGCCTGCAGATCTCCTGAACACCATGTGCTAGTGAAAAAGAAAAGCTGAGTCAAAATTGCTGCTCTTAACATTTGTCAAGAATGAAATGAGGGGGGTTTTTTTTCCATGTGCCACACAAATCTTGCACTTGGCCTTAGACTGATGCTTGATAAAAATTATGGTCAAAATCTTCAACCTGAGTGCGTAAACTGGGCTTTTATTTTCAAATTGATGCACTGCCTGAACAAAGCCACCCTAATTTTCAGCAGTGCTGAGCAAATGCCCCTCCGATTCATTTCACCGGCAGTTAAGAAATCTCAGCACCTCTGAAAATCAAATAGCGCTTAAATTTACAGCTCCTCTCTTTGAAAATATCTCCCTCCATCTCCATCTGTTTAAATGAAGAAATGCGAAGCCAAGGGCACACAGTGATCTGGGCAGTTAATAATGGTTTTGGCGATGTAGCAGATCAATGAAATGCTTGGGAATGATGGCATCAAGTCGGATTTAACAGTTTCACAACAGTGTCGCTTTCCAACAAATGGACTTAGGGCTTTTTTCCCGTGTACTTCTGCGTGTATCAGTTGTGGCAGGTCATGTCACAGTCATGTCCCTTCCTCCAGCCCCATCTTCACTGTAAATCTTCTTATGAACAAGCAACGAGGCTGGGCATGTTACTGCCTGTTCTGCAGAGGTTTGGAAATCCTGCATAGCATCCCCACCTTGCTGGACACGTAGTGTTAGGGAAAGGTGAGTGTTGCCCTTTTCCTCTTGGGGGAAGGAAGCAGCGAGTACAATTCCAGATTCCCCTGAACTGGCTTTAGTCATTACTGAGCAGCGCTGTAGATTTTTAGTGAACTGATTGTCTGATCCCTCAAGGACATCATTGTAAGTAGGAACTGATTTTCCTTTCCCTTGTGACCCGCAATTAGCATCTGTCTGACTACTTCCTTGTAAAGCATTAATATTCCTAGCCCTGGAAGTGCCTGTGCCTGCGTTTGGAGTCTTACTGCACTCGCCTCAAGCAGTGGTAGCTCTCTCTTCCGCGTCCTCTGTGCTGGGTGGCTGTCTGGGAGCAAAGCTGTAGTGTTTGCTCTTCTACAAGACTGCTCTCTTGGGCTTTCCCCTATCTTTATGGGCCCATCTTTCAGGGCCTTCTGCTTCCTCTCGTTACTTATTTATTGCATTTAGCTGCTTATTTGGCTGACGGTGCACTTTCTGTCCTTGTACACCTTGTCCCCTCCGATGCACCTCATACATTTTAAAGACAATTTTATTAAAAACTAAAAGCAGGTGAGTTAAATAACAGTTTGTCTGGCCAAGACCTCCACGGAAGATTTAGATGAGCTACAGCATGAGCTTGACGCTGTTATGGAAGCTGAGGCAATATTTGGTTTTGCTTCTTTCACATAATTTGTTGCAGAGTATCCCAAGCAAACGGAGCCAAACTGCTGGGCAAGCAAAGAGGGAAGGGAAGGCAACCTACAGACTATTTATTGCTTTTTGATCTCCACACACCCAGCCAGGTGGGTAACAGTAACATATTAAGGTTGACATTATGAGCTTAATGCAGTCAGATATTTAAGGGTTTACTATTTTGTTCCATAGTGGAATACAGCTGGAAGGACCGATTGGGACTTTTGGGGCTCCTGATTAAAGTTTACATTAAAAATTCCTGCTGTGTAAAGTCCTTTTCCCCTCTGGAGATGGATGATCTACAATGGCCATCTCTTTCTTTCCTCGGTATTAATAACGTGAAGTGTATATTGAGCATCGCTTTGTGAGAAGCCCCTCTGATACCTTTGTTAAACATTGTCCTTTGCTGTAGCTTTATCTCTGGCGGCAAATCTTCTGTGTTTTGTACTGACAGAATAAATGATAAAAACAACTTCTCCCATTGAACGAGACCATTCAAATTTGAAAACGAGATTACTTTGTACAAGAAAGGTGGTTTATCTGTCCCGGGGAGAGAGGTATCTGATCAGCGTAAGGCAGAACACAGCAGAGTAACGAGACGAAGCAGAAGGCCCTGAAAGATGGGCCCATAAAGATGTGGGAAAGCCCAAGAGAGCAGTCTCAGAACACCTGGCGAAGGCAAGGGCCGGGCAGAGCCAAGGGACCTGCAGCCCCTGAGCAGAGCTGGGGCCCTGCCCGAGGAGCCGCTGCCTCTGGGGCGCTGCCCGCGGCTCTGCGCTCCAGGCGAGCGCTCCGACCCCTCTCCCTCAGCCCTTCCAAACCCTTTTCTCCCCAGGGCACAGCTCCAGGGCCCGCAGCTCCCCCGTCCCTCCCTCCCTGAGGCCGCCGTGCCCGGGGCCTGGCTCTGGCTGGAGCGGGCCCGGCAGGGGGAGCCGGAGACCGCCGGGCCCAAGGCCCAGCTAGGGCGGGGCCGCCGGCATAAGGCGTTTGCGGGGGGGCTTCTTTCTCTTTTATTTCTTTTAACTTCGTTTTTAACTCTAGTTGGTTAAACGAGCCTAAATGAGCAAAGGGCCTGTTGCTGGAGCCGCAGCTGCTGGGGAAGGAGCTGCTTAATATGCCGGGGGTGTCCTCCCTGCTCCTGCCTTCGTTCTGAGTAATCCATCAGGCTGCTCCAGCTTGCGATCTGCAATTTGTCTAATTTGATTTGACAGTAATTCCATCGCTGTTATGTTTACTTACAGGAGATGCCCCGTGATTCGTTCAGTTTTCATCCGTTGTTTTCCTCACCTTTTTTTTTTTTTTTTTCCCCCCAATCACGGTTTGATAATTTCGCGTCTTAATTTTTTTGGGGGGTTGCCACGCGTCGTGGCTCCCCAGGTGGTATTTGGGGTTTTTCTGTGCTATGCTCCAGGGAAGAACATGGGTCTGTCCACGACCTGCTTACCCTTGCATGGGTAAAAGTACTGTAGTCTTACCTGAAGTCCCTTCCTTAATATTACCGGTGGTTTTCTGCTTTTCATCAATTTAGTTTTGAACACTTTCCCCCTGCTTTTTTTCCTTTTTTTTAAAAAAAAAACCAAACACAAAAAACAACAGCCCTACTTGCTGTGTTTACCTTCAGATTCAGGTTAGTTTTGAGGAAGGTGAGCAAGTACAGCTTCATTACATCTGTTTCTAAGATCTAGATACCAGAAACCATTCAGCGCAATGAAGTACGGCACTTTAAATGCCAGAAGGCTTTCTTTTTTAATCACCTGTCTCTGAATCTGAAGCCTGTAGCAAATTCCATCCATCCTGTCTCTCTCTAGAGTTCAAGTATTTAATTTTGAAACATTCGGGATATCGTCTGGAGTTCTTCACTGAGCAGAGATGCCTATGAAGAGAAGAGAGCTTTTATATTTTCCTTAACGTATCCTCATTGTCGGAGAAGAGGTGGAGGTGTCATCTTGGTATATAACACCTTGTCAGAGAAACCGTGTAGAAAGTGAGAGATTGTTTTCTTTGCAACCTCACGACTTTCAAAGTCACATCTCTCTCTACTCCCAGAAATACCCTAAGCCTGTACCTTACTGGGAGAGAGGCAGTGTACTTGTTACCTGTGCTACTGAAGCTCCATCATCACGCAGAAAATAATACCTGGGAAAAGGAGATTTGGCTCCCACATGAAGTACTTCTGTCACCTGGAAGTCCAAGGTTCTGATCCCTGCCTCAGGGAACACATAGTTACTTTACCAATTAATAGCAGTCCTTAAAGTAAAGCTCAAAACCAAATGCTGCTTTCTCTCAGGTGCATGTTTGAAGTCCTCAGGTGTTCTATAAAAGCAAACCATTGCCATCAATAAGCAACAGCTGAGTGAAAGCTGTTGGTTAGTAAATTGAGATCTTGGTATGTTAATTGTGCCTAAGACCCAACTAGGTGGCTGTCTTTGTTTTCCTCTTTAAAAAGAAGTCAAAGAAATAATGATAGGATCTTTTCTTTTTCTTTTTCTTTTTTTTTTCCAAGATTTCCTGTAAATATAAATACTTCTGCGTACATCCGAATGGTAAGATGAATTCTTTTTTAATTTACTTTTTTCCACAAATGTCTGCTTTGGAACTAAGCAACATGGCAAATATATCATGTTTAATGTCTAAATTGCACCAGTAGCGTAAGCACAGTGAAAATTTGAGGATGGAGGTTTTAAAGCTAACGAAAAACTATGTAAGCACACACATGTGCTAGGTGTGCAGATAAAAGGTGCAGAAAGAACTTCTAAAGTGGGATTTACATATATTAACTTTGCCATTGTATGCACAACAGGCAATTACACAAGAGTTAATAAAATAATAGTAATAATGCTTTGTACTAGGTAATTGAAATTTATGAAGCAGTTTCGGTGTCTAATGAAGCTGTGATGTCTCCAAGTAGAGCTAATGAGTGTGATAGAAATGACTAGCATGAATAAACTTAATTAATGTTGCATTTGTCAAACAAAGCAAAATATTTTTTTAAAGGTGTCTGAATATTAGTATCACCATGATATAAATGGGAAACTGAGGTAGGAATGCAAGTCACGTTTTGGTTTGCTTTGCAACTCAAGTCAGATTAACACCGTAACGCATCTAAACACCCTTTCCTCCTAATTGGTAAAATCTTGGCTGTTATTTACAAATACTGTGGAAAGTGCTGGTGTGCCTCGGCGTGACTACCAATCCTGTGGCATGTTCCCCAAAGCACTGTTGCGTTCAGCAGTTGGAGTTCTTTTCTTATATTGGCACCACGTTAACTGTGACTGTTACTGCTGGGCTCAAGTGTGTCTCTGTTACTCTGAAGAAGTAAGCCGATTGCTTCTGGGTCAGAGTGTCGCTGTCTGTGCCTTTGAGGTCTCTGAAGAAAGAAATGAGATCTCTGAGAATGTTTTTGTTCGAGCGTGGCTTACTTTCTAAAGTACCGTTCCTGTGAGTAGGGTTTACATTAAGGTTGGTTTCTTTATCTGAGAGTTTTAATTCTGTATTCTTTCTTTACTTCTGTACCACAGGATGTATTTCCAAGGCGATAGCATGTGTTTTTTCTCACCAGAAAGTTCTGTGTCATTTGCAAATGAGGTAATTAACATCCAGTTACAATAGTCCTTGCTTTTTGTGTGTTGTGGGGGTTTCACCTGGACAGAAACCTTTGTGCTGGAAGAGTTCACTTTTCTTTACGTTCTTGTTTTATTGCAGTGTCAGCCTCGTAAAGAAAGCATGTTTACCATAGGATAGCAGGAAACAGCATGAAATGGATTCTTTCGCTTCAGAAAAATACTGGATATTAATGGTATGGAGTGTTGGTGAGGAGTGACTTGGGGGGATGCAATCAGGAGGGACAGTGGAAAAACTCCAGGAATAAGGTAGTAGTAGTGGCAGGCAAGTCAAATTGTTGTTGAGATGTGGTGTTAGTAGCCTACAGCTCTGCTATCAGCAATGAGTCAGGACTGCGGGGGCACAGAGGCAAGGTTAACGTATTTGCAGAATTATGTATCAGTATTTTGAGAACTAGGAGTTGGTTTATGGAATTAAGTTCTCTGTTCCCTTCCTCTCCCACTCCTTCCTTGCCTCCAGCTGAGCTCCTAATGGAAAGGCTGAGGGGAGGGGAATGG
>WEIS01006724.1:0-40560 GCA_013389965.1 Todus mexicanus | reverse complement strand
GTTTTATGCCCCTTTCTGTGAGGGGGGGTATAAACTGTAAGGCTGTCTCTAAACTCACTGTTCTTACAGCTAAAAGTCTTGCTATTTTCAATCCAAACTTGTACATGACCTGTTGGTTCTCCACAAAGTAAAGTCTTTATCTCATACAAAANTGGTTCTCCACAAAGTAAAGTCTTTATCTCATACAAAATCCTCCCCTACTCCAATAGATTAGTAAAGATCAGCCATATCTCTCCAGCCTGGGTTTTTTTGCTAGGATGAATAAACCAGCCACTGCTAGCCTGTTGCATAAGACAGTTTCACTTTCATAGCATTTTGCACCTTTCCAGCTTGAATTCAATTTTCTTGTACATCAACAACCCAAATTTAGATACAGAAACACGGAAATTCAATGCTCCATTTGTACGGACTTTGAACAGCATTTCGTACACTTTTAGACAGGTCTTGTGTACAGCACTGACACAAAACTTGAAATAAAGTGCCACATCTCAAATCTGTCTGGTTCACAGTACTAAAAATCCATGGGATCTTATTTTGTCTCACAGTGATGAAATTAGAGTCATCTTTCTCGGTGACTATGGGCTCTCAGCACTGTAACTCAAGCACACAAGTTCAGGATTTAACTAGAGACAAGCGTTTGAGCTGAGCTCCATGTTAGCATTAAACAGATGGACGCTAAAATGAAACCTTCCATATGCTGCAAGCATCTCTCCAACAAATGACCCACGAAAAGCAGGATAGGGTTCATGTGTGTTACTGAGTCATGAAGCTGATGGGCACATCCCAGTTAGTTATTCTAAAAGTGGCTCGGTTTGATCTCCTCAACACATTCCCAGTTCCTGGCAAATCCCTTTGTGAGACCAGACTGAGATCTTTCATCTCTCCTTCTGTTTCTTCATTGTTTACAGACGCCTACCTTTCCCACATCAGCCCTGATAAGCACACCGAGTAGGAAGATTACAGGAGGCTGTAGAGTGAGACACCATTTAATGCACCTGACTAAGTATAATCAGAGCAATCCATCACTTCAGTTTTCTATTCCCACTGAACAAGAATAGTCAGACTGAGTGGGAAGAAATGGGAAGCAACTTACCAAAACTTTTTCAAACCTCTACCCTTCACCATTTCTCTTTTGCTGGCTGGAAAATAGTGTCCTACTATATTATTTTAATATCATTACCAGGTGGTTTTCATTTTCTTTCTTCTCTGAACTCTTCCACACAAGGTAGCTCAAGAAATCAAACTGACAAAATACTTCATGTGACATTTTTGAGCAGTCATAACCATTGTTATGCACAGTTTTTATACCTGAGAACCTCCACTGTGATCCAAGACTCAGCAGTGACAGGGGCTGTATAAATGACACTGAATAACATGAATAACGATTCACAGTTCTCCTCTGACACTGGGAATTACCATCTGCACTTTCCAGATGTGAATACCAGAGAAACAGAAAGCCTAGTCACAAATAACACAGATCAGACTAAGAGTTTGATATTGCCCCCACAAAAAAAAGGCCATGTAAGGAGGAAAATGATTAGGTTGTTCAACACAGTAGAAAATTCACTAGGAGAGTTATTTAAAACTGCTTTGGACAAAATCCTGCCTAACATCCTCCAGGACTATTCCTATAGTAATTTAAGTCTCAGTTTCAGCTTCTCTTGCAAGCCTTGAACCTTTATAAATAAAAAGTAGCACTGTTGAGGGTCCACTCGAGTTCCTGTCTATAAGACATAATGACTCTCCATTGCATTGACTCTCCCATTATGTATTTCCAGTGCAATATCATCTCATACTCCTTAGTATGGGAATGAAGTTGCAGACACTGGCTCAGTTTTGGACTCCCAGTAAGGATCTTAGCACAATTTTGTGGAAGCCAGGTTTTCTCACCTGCACATTTCTGGAAATCAAAATACGTATTATGATATGGTGGGTTGACTTTGGTTGGCCATCAAGTCAAAATACTCTCTCACTCCCCTTCCATCAACAGCACAGGGAGAAAAAAGTAGGATGGAAAAGCTTCAGATAAGAACATGGAGATTGCTCAACAGTTACCATTATAGGCAAAACAAACTCAGCTTGGGGAAGATTAGTCTAATTTATTGCCAATTAATAACAGAGTAGGGTAGTGAGAAACAAAGGCAACCACAGGGTGAGTCTCTGCTCCACCATGGACCTCCATGGGCTGCAGAGGGACAACCTGCTTCACCAACATCTTCTCCATGGGCTGCAAGGGAATCTCTGCTCCGGTGTCTGAAGCACCTCCTCCCCTTTCTAGTGTCTTCTCACAGAAGCAACCAGAGAAGCTTCTTGCTACCAAAACCTTGCTACTTAAACCAAATACAGATCAATAGCTACCTTCTATTTGCTTGCTTGGTTGCTTGTAAGCCTTAGAAGTAATAACTCCACTTCAAGACTTACTACCTTGTTTGCTGATAGGTTTCATTTCCTTTGCAAAACTGCAAGCAGTTTGATGGAGCTGTTGTCACCAGCTTCAAGTATTCACACTGAGGCTTAAGCTGTTTCTGAGTCCTGAAGACTTGCTGACTTTCTGTGTAGCAGCAGCAGACTTACAAATCTGGCAATGTTTTATTTGTCTCTGCAGAGGACTAGCTCTCAGCTTGAAAGAACTTGCCCCAGGGAGAAGACTCCAGTAAGCATCCCCACATCCACTAGATAACCAAGTTGCTTTCTTACTAGGCAGCTAGATGGTACGTGGCCTAAACACAGAGAAGCTGAAACACCCTTCTAAAGAAAAAAAAAATCTTCTTTGACTAGACTGAATCTCAGACAGACTCCTGTACTCGCTGGCCTACTTCTCCCATCAGTTTCTCTCCATAATTCTTTACCACACTCTCTCCCTTCTTGTTGGCCATATCCCAGGTTCTTCCCCTGCTCAACCTACATGTTACTATCATGTTCTTCACATGCTTTCAACCTACTTGTTTTCATTTGCTGTTATCCCTCCTTTTTCTTTTGGTCCTTTTTCTCTCCTCTCTCTTGCCTACTCTCATTCATCTCTCATTCTTCGCTCTCCTCTGTCTTGACTATGGCAACCACCTGCCTCCTTAGGCAATGCACAATAGTTAAAAGAACTTCACAGCCTGTAACTACCCTATACAACATTTGTTCTATGACTGTAATTGCCAACTATAAACCATCGGCCTTATCTTTGCAGTCAAGATTAATTCTGGCACGGTGCATTATAAAATTAGCCGTCCTTGGCAAAGCTACTGGCCTTTCATTTTTACAAGAACACAATTAAATGGCATTTGCACAGTCAAGCTAAAGCAAAGCTAAGAGGAGACAGACATCATGAAGTTATTAGATTAGGAAGTACAACAACTACTCCTTGGTTAGATCAAGCTTTTGAACACATTACATAATGGTTTAGAGGTAATACAGGCAAAATGAAACCTCTTAGGCATTTTCCCTCCCTCCCCAGCCAAGCTGCAGAGAAGAAGATGTGATAATAGCACGTGAGGAAAGTCACTACCAGCTCTCCAGACTTTGAGTTTGCTCAGAAGGTAACTTGTGCCACCCCAGCTAAAAGGTTAACTCGGTGGGAGCTCCGGAGCATGCACACAGCCTGTGGTTTTTCCTAATTAAACACACACATCGTAATCAGAGCTACTCCCTCACCCCAGGGCTGGATCTTCAGCTCGTGTAAGTCAGCAGAGTGCCCCAGAGGAGTTACTTTGATTTACGCTGGGTAAAAATCCAGTCTCAGAGCTCTGTGCATACAAGATGTGTTAGCATAACTGGTGACTAGCTGGGCTTAAAGAAGCCTTGCTCACACACGGATTTTCATTGTGCAGATGGGGACTTGTGTATACATCGGTAGCAATGGAAGGCTCACCTCTTCTCCAAATTAGCTTTTGATTAGCGATGGGTAATGCTCCAGAGCTCGTGCCCACAAGTTCCATCCTGCTGGGGCAATCTCCCCCTACTCAGGGAGAACTCAGTGGTTCTTCTTTAGAGGAAAGTCCTTTGGAATCTGTCAATGCCAAGTGTCCTAGGCACTCAAATCATTACACAGTGATAACACGCCTTCTGGGAACTGGGTTCAACTTCTGATGACCCTTATGTGTTTTTTGTGTGAATCCTGTTCAGCACAACTCTGTTTCTCCACCTACCCACAGCCAAAGGAGCAGACTGGCTTAATTTACTGCTGTGTAAAAACAGATGCTGGCCCTCGATTTATCTCCATCAAGAGAAAAAATACTCAAGCTCCTCAAATGAAAAGCCCTGCAGGATTTTGCCTGTGCAAATGTGAGATGGAGATTTGACAATAAAAAAGACATTTCATTTGTCTTATTAGTGGCTGACTACCGTGGAAGGTGTTCAATCAATTATACTGATCTTGGACTCCTGAATTATTGATAGCGAGAGCTGGATTACACTCCAAAATGCTTTTAGCTTAATTGCCCAACCCATCATTGCTTCATTTTCCTTTTCTTATGTATATAAGTTTTTGTTGTCACTTTGTTTTTTAACTATAGCAGCTTGCCAGCAGCTGACCCTGTTCCTTCGCTGCTGTTGGCAGCGCTGCCCCAGCGCTGCTGATGCTCATCCAGGGAGCAAGCGCTGAAGCCTCAGCCAGGCAGCGTTCGGTGGGTGCTGCAGGCAGAGTCATGCCAGGATCCCCCAGAGACCAAGTGGAACTTGGTGTGGGGAAGAACAGTGGTTTTTCTGGTATGAGAGATGTGCATGGTGGATCAGGCGTGCCGCTCTTCCACCTCCTGTCCACTCCATACAATTCTTCAACCACAGTCCCCTCCCATGCCGTTCTCTTCATACATCTGCTCCTCTTTGTTTTGTGCCCTCTTTCCTTCCCTCCCATCGCATGCAGAAATGCAATACAACACAGATCTGGAGCTCATCTTGGTCAATGTACCATTTCCAGCACCATTCAGATGTTCAAGTGGTCCTTCTTATGCCATCCTGATCACCATGGTTCCTCCCAAACCTCCTTAACTTTCCCTTCTCATTTCCCATCTCCACCCTCAATACTTTTCAGTCTCTTCTCATGTCCCACTCCTCCTCATTTCTCAGCTCTTACAGCCTCTCTCTCATTTTCCAGACTGGACCCATCCTCTCCCTCCTTCATTTGTAGCCTGGAGTGAGAGGTTCAGTGTTAAAACCATCAGGATTTGCGAATACAAACAAATAGTTAAACTCGGCCAGCAGAGATAACAAGTGTCATTATGTGCAGGGCTTTGAGTAATCCAGTGTGCACACAAGCCCTGAACTGCACTGACCTTGATTGTTTAACTCCCGCTGACGTACTGGGACATTAGCAGAGACAGATTCACTGTATTGGAGCCGTGCTCCATATTTTATAGACTAAGCCCATCTTAAATGCCTTTAAAGCCTGGCTCCCTGTGATTCATTTGCAGGCTATCCCAAAGCAGACATGAAAGTGCAAATGGATTTTTATATATACGGGTGCAATTTCATAGCAAAAGAGGAAAAAGGGTGGGAAAAGGCAAAATGAGATGGGAAAAGGTATGAAAAAGAGAAGAAATGAGCCGAGAAGAGGTGAAAAAGAAAAAGGAGGATACAAAGAAAGAGAAAGGTGAGAGAACAAGGAAAAGTGAGAAGGCAGTAAAAACTTGAGGAAAACTTGCCCATGAAAAATGGCAGTTATGCCATGTGAATGTTCGGAAGAACAAGAACTCCTGGTGCCCGATGAGAAAGAGAGTATTTCTGTGATAACAGGAACATGATACAATCAGTACATAGTACTGGGGGATATGATCTGAGAGAGAAATAAAAACTGTAGAAGCAAAACTGTAGTGCAGGTGAAAAACGCGGTAGCTCATAAGGATTTATAAAACGAGACCATGGTTCTAATGGGATCCATCTGAATAGAATTTGTATTCTGGGAAGCTGTTACAGATCTCTGCCATTGGACACTGACAGGCTTGAGGCATCAACTGCCTCTCTAGGAAGCTGGTTTCAATGTTTGACCACCCTCCTAATAAAGAAATGCTTCCTAATATCCAATTTAAACCTGCCCTGACAGCTTTGAAGTATTCCCATGTGTCCTATCATTGGATACCAAGAAGAACTGACCACCTCTCTCTCTTCTTCCTCTCCTCAGAAAGCTGTAGAGAGCAATAAGGTTGCCCCTCAGCCTACTTTTCTCCAAACTAGATAAGCCTCAAGTCCTTGGCCAGTCCTCACAGGGTATTCCTCCCAGCCATTTCACCAGCTTTGCTGCCAGCTGGCAAGTCACAAACACATCTGCAATCCAGGAGGGGTTACCAAAAACTAAAATGGGAGCACTGGGAAGATCTGCATGGTCACCAAGCACCCCTGGAGATGTAGGAGGTGAGTGTCTTTGGGAGCACTGGTTGCTAGCCCCTTTCCAGGCATCTGGGAAAGAAGTGAAACACAAGGAAAATAGCGTCCTGGAAAGGTTTCCATCTCAGCAGACACAAAGCAGAGACCCAGCCGTGCTCACTCTTGCCACCCCAGCCTCTTCCCACCTCTCACACACCCCAAGTGACTAGCAGAGTGTAGCGGCACGTCCCTGCCTTGCAAGGCAGATCGTCATCCTGCTGACATGAAGGAAATCCAGAGCTTCCTTTCAACCGGTCAGTGCCAGTAAAGACAAACTGTACAGCAATGAGGAGATGCTTTTCTTCCACTAAAGCACCCCGGAGAATGATTTAATTCACAATAAATCTCCTTTCTCAGCGGTGGTGATCGCAAAGGCCTGGACTGCTCTTGCATTCAATTCCCCTGATTCACGTTAGGCCCGATTTACTGCGTTTTAAGCACAGAACTCAGCCCAAATTACCTCTGCTGCTTCACTGTATCCTCCTGTTTAAACTTTTCTCTGCGTAAGTTTGCCACAGTGCTAGGACATATCCTGAGAGATTCAGTCTTATACTGCACTGCCCTTGGCCACTGCCTTGGATATGCAGTGACTTGGCCACCAAGACACTTTCCTACTCTCCGGAAAGAGGTGCTACATAGGCCCTGTAAGATGGAGCTGCTGCAAACATCTGGATGGTGCCAGTCTGATGACAAAGTAGGAGGTCCACCCCTTGGCAAAACCACCAAACCTGGGATGGCCTTGGCTTCCATGGTCCCCTTCCAGCCCAAGTGCTGACAAGATGCTGGTGCATGCCTAGGTTTCAGATCCCAGCATATTCCCAAGTCCATACCTTGCTTAGAAGCAAAAACATGCTAATTGCCAGGTCACGCTACAAGTCCCAGGGGCCAGAACAGTCTCTGCATTCTGGATTTGAGGTGCTCAGACATTAATTCCATGAGGGTACAGGTGTCTGTGGGATCAAAGCCATTTGAAGTGATTTTAGCATAGTACATTAAGATAGGGACCAAGGAGAACCTGAATGAATAAACCCAAGTTCAGGTAAAAAAACCATACAGTTGTTTCGTTGTTGTTTTTTTTTTAATTAAGCTTTAAAGAAAATGGACCACTTTCCCGAGAGCATCTTTCAGAAGTGAATACAATTCCCTTCTTACTGGTTTCGGGTTGAATAACTTTGTATCATGGGCAAACCCATGCACAAACATCTTATTAGCCCTTATATGCAAACTGAAATCCTGATCTTGCTGCTGTGTTCTTGGAGATGCCAGTAAAGGATCCCTCTGCAACTAGCAAAACCAGTTAGAAGGTAGCTTGCTGTCACCACGTGGCAGTGCAGCTCCCACCACTGCAATACCTCCTTACCCTGAGAACCCACAAAGCAGTAGCCTGATACAGAAGCAAACTCCTCAGCATTGTGCTCAAAATGTCACTGCAGCCATGCAGGAGGTTTTCTTACATGGAGCTACTGCCGAGCATTTTCCAACACATTTCTTCATATTACTTAAGCTATTATGACTGCAACTCAAGGCATTTCCTGGAGACCACGGAACAGCTGAAAGTACCAAGCACACAGACCATTAACCCCAGACTGTTACCTGCCAGCTTGAGCATCACAAGATACAAGTCCCCTTATATGCCCGGTCAGGTTCTCCAGCTGCTACCACGGTATAGATAAATAGTACAAAAGCTCCTCTTGCACAAGCAAACACAGAGAAAGAAGGAAAAACTGAGTACCCTCTGGCCCTTGTGGGGAGAAATAAGGGATACCTGACGGATTGGGACAGAGGAAGTGGTACAAGGAGATATAGGACTCCCGGTTTCCTTTCAAGACCTATCCTCTGCCCTCTCACACCCTTGTGCATCGCACTCCTGGGATGCAGGTTTGTGCCATGACCAGGAAGTCACCTGTGACCACACTGCGCTGCACTCCTTCAGCTCCATAGTCCATATCGCTGCAATGTCTGGGATGAGAAAGCCGAGTCTGATAAAGTTGCAAAGGCTGAGATGAGGTCTTCTGCTGCCAGCCCTGGCTTTTACACTTACCCACAAACAAGAAGAGTGGAAATATCAGAGTGAATCTATTACCTGCATTGCTCAATGAGGCTTTTATGATATCCCCTGTTCCCCTTGGAGAGAAGCTTAGTATACTCTGGGGTGTTGAGATACATTCATTTCCATTTCCAATTCCTTTTTATTCACCGTTCATCTCCCAGCTGCTACACACAAACACACTCTTCTTTCCACAAGCAAAGAGCCTTCCTCCCCAGCCTCTTCTTTAGAAAAATGCCTCCCGTTGACCCCCAACCAGCTACTCTGAGCTTCCTTAGCTTACTCAGAGTAGAAACATAGCTTTTCAGATCTTCCATCGCCTCAAACAACCTTGCACCTATCGGTGCTGGAGCACCTAGTGTCTCCAGTAAACACTGCTTTCAGCCCCCTTTTCAACAGAGACATGGTTTATTGTCCCCAAAGTAGCCCTCACAGTTCCCCTTCTCAATCAGCACTGGGTAATGGTTTCCTAGGGACAATAATACTTAGCAGCACAGTAATTGAATGATATTATTAACAGCAGCAGCATCTGTGTTGTCTGTTTAATTAACTGGAGAGCAAATGAGGCCCTAAGAGTCATTAGTCTGATCCTTTATTGTTTTCCCAATGATCTGCAGCTTCTCTTATTTGATTATTGGCTAAGGATCCCCTTTACCAAAAAATGCACTTTTAATAAAATAATAACAAAACAACTCTTTATGCCCCTGAATGAGAAATACTGCTGCTATCAAGATGCAGATTAGATAACTGTATGCTACTACTCTGAATTCTCCAAATACACCCTCCCTAGTACTCCTTGAGTAGCATAAGAGAAACAGGAGACAGTAGCCTACATTTCAAGGAAAGAAAAAACAAAGCTGCAACAAATACATTGCTGTAGAGCTGATAAGTGACAAAAGCAAAGCTCACTCTGCTATCAATTATGGGAGACTGCTGGCCACCAAGGAAGAGCTACAATAACCCAGTGCTGGCAATCACAAACATTTCATTCCACCTTCTGTACTGAAAAAGGCATGGGAACCAAAAGAAGGGGACAGCCTCTCCATCCCTAATTGGGCTGAACTTATGGGCGGTCCACCAGCAGCAGTTCCCATATCTCCACCTAGGAGCTTCTTGCATAGCTGGGATAGCCACTCGGCAGCAGCCCAAACCCACTGTGCAAGCAGTCATGCAACCCTACAACTCTGCCATCACACAGAGGCACAAGTCAGATGCGGAGTCATCGCTCTCTCCACCCCCATTTAGCAGCCATCCTGGTCGGCTATGTGGGCTGAGGTTCATTGCTTGACAGCTGGTTATTGGCTTCTCTGCAAGGGGCATATGGAAATTTCCATGAAGATGATCCCAACTGCAGTTATTTAGCTTATCAGGAAGCACAGGCAATTGGCATTAACCAATTTAGAATTAAAAAAAACCAACAAACCAACAAACCTTCTCCGACAGGAAGGAGATCTTGCTGTTTGCATGCCTAAGATATTTGCTCCTGTGAAGCCCTGTGCCCAAACATGGGCCTTGGTTATGAGAGATACCACCTCCTTCATTGTCATCAATCACACTACACATAGGTTGAGAGGAAGGGCATGGCTCCATGCTTTGATTCAGGTTTAGAGGTGTGGTGCTTGGGTAGTACTTTTTGACTGCCATTTCTGGCTCTGTAATCAACACTGGATCTCTGAACATCAGGACCACACCGGCTGCTTTGTTCCAAGTTCCAAATCATTTCACTGCATAACATCATTGGTACCAAGAGGTCAAAGCATGTGAATGTGACACATTAGTTCCAAGGCTGAGGCTTTGAGAGGAACTATGGAAGGAGAGCTGCCTGTAACTCCATAATCTCAATGCAAAATCCTCCAGAAGTCATTGCAGACATATCTGAATTGTCACTAAGGAGAAAAATAAACCCATTTTCTCCTGTGATGGCCTTATTCAGTTCAGCAGCATGTTTCATCAATCGACTTCTGCTTGCACATATTAAATAAAAAGAGAGTGAAGAATGAGCAGAACTGGATCCTGGGGCTTAAAAGAGATTGGGAAAATGGCTATATCTTGTATGTGATGCTAAGAATAAACATGAAAATCAAACGAGCAAGGGAAGAAAAGAAAATGTAAAGTTCCTTATCACCATTGGACTTTTTTATCTCAGGACAAACTCACAATTTGTCCAGGGTTTGCAGACTTAAACCAGTTGTGGTTCTCTAGATATTTTCTTAGAGCTCCAGACTAACTCTTTGCTAGATCGACTTCTTAGCAAGGAATTGTCTCCTTAACAGTTACAGATGTCTCGATCTCTGATTTGTTCACCTGGAAATTCTGTTACACTTCCAGCCAAAGAACTTATTTATAATCCTTGATTTTCTGCCATTCCGTCTCTCCTGGATCCTGGTGCAACAGCTGTTGGCTTCCTCCTGCTCAATGAATGGATGAAAAATAAATGAATGAGCACATGAACTTTGTGATTTTCTGTAAATTTAGAATATAGCAGCTCCTTCCTACTGGGTTTAACAACAGGTACCATAAGAAGCCAGGAAAGCTGCTGTTTCCTGAATGAAGTTGCTGGCATGATTGCTGAAAAGACCTCAGACATTTTTCCTTTTGGGTCTGGAGAACCATCTACGGCTTCAAATATTTTAAAAAAAAGCGTTTAAAAAAATCTCAACAGTTGTGATGTAAATCTGTCAGGTAAAATCTTTCTTGTGATTCAGCTGGAGATTACTCCCTCTCCAAGAGACAGCTTTCCCGCAGTGCTTTGGTACAGTAGGTTCCAGTACTGATTGGAATAGGGAAAAAAACCAATAAAAAATATATATGCTTCAGAGATGGTAAGCTAGGAGGAAAAACTAAATGAGAAATAATCTTTTTTTTTTCAGGTCAGCTGCTAACCAACTAAGTGACTACAGAGAGTCTTGGCCTTCCAAGTCTTCTCTTTACTGCCTCCATAAATTGAGACTAATGGTGCCTGTCCATCATTATGTGAAAATGGTTGTGGTGTCTCTGAAAAGCAAGCACTGGCCATAAAAATGTTTCAATAAACCCTGATGATTTGTGACTTTTCCCGTAAGAGGCTTTCTTGGGATAGCTGCTTGGGGAGTCATCCCACTGGATTCTCCCAGCTCTTCTGCTCATATTATTTATGTGCAAAATACTCATGGGTCTTGTCAAGACAGCTTCATATGCATTCATATCTCAAGAGCCTTGATCACACACCATTCCTTTCTCCAGATGCCCGCTCGCCCGTATCCCTTCTGTGCATTGGCTTACCTCATAATGAAACGCCAACTAAGTGCTACACAATCTCCATGGGAGGTTGTTGTCTAAACTAACACATCTGACTGCAAATTTGTACTGTACTCAACCCGGATTCTAACCTTCCATAATTTCCCCCATTACTGTTAAGTGTTGTGACCTTTGACTAAGTCAAATAATTCCTCTCTTTCTGCAGCTTTTACAGACTTCAAATGTTTGTAGCCACGTAGCACAAGTCCTTTTACTCATCCCTTGGACAAGATTTAACCCTCCACTGGTATTTTGCATTGCCTTCCCACTGCACTTTTGCTTCTTCCAATGTACTTTTGTGCATTTCCTGGTAATCCACATTTTTTTTTGGCAACAGCTTAATGAGGTCTGAATATTTGCCCTTACTGAACCTGTAAGTGGGGGATCCCCCTTTCTAACTAGGAAAGTCTCTTCAGTCTCTTGTTTTTGCTTGCAGGAAGTGTTGCACTTTTTATACCATGGCATGTCATCTCCTAGCACCTACAGCATATCTGGAGGTCATCCCAAGAGTCCAGCCAGATTCACACACAAGCAGCAAGCCCATAGCTCATCTGTGTAGCATCCTTCTAGTTGCATTCTGCAGAGTTAAAGACCAAAGCATAGGAAGAAAACAGGAAAGGAATAAACAGGGAAGAAATCCAGCTCTGTAGGAGGGATCCAGGCCAGGTCCCTAGGAAGGTGCATTCAAAGGAAGCCCTAGCTTCCTACCAAACAATAAAACAGGTGGCGGTGCCACATGCTGCGGAAGAGCCCAGCCATTGCCAACAGGCAGTGCAGGGAACCAGAAATCTTGGCTCACGGTCTCTGTTCTCTCCGTGAAGCCACTGAGCAAAACTGCATAATCCACTTAAGCACAAGTCTCCTTTTATGATCTCTGGATGTAACAAGGTGGCAAGATCAACAGCTTCATTGCCTGTATTTGAAAGGTGCATGGGGAAGAGCTGCCTAACTTGCTTCTAAAGGGTGTTCCTTGCTGCATTTGTTGAAAGCGTCTATAATTAAAATGAGGAGAGAGCAATCCCCAAGGCGAGAAATCCATCAGGCAATACAAACACTATACTGGAATATGCAGGACCTCACCCAGCCAGAGGTTGAATTTTAGGTAATTGATTTCCAGAAAACTTGTTCTTTGCCAAAATTACTATTTCACTGGCTTTTTGTAGTCAAACGGCTTGTTCAGCTTATTCAGCAGATCTTTTCTGGGATGTCTGTGGGAGGAGTGACCAGAAGGAAATAACTGCTCCGCAGGTGCAGAGCAGGGCTGAGCACATGCACACGTTGTCCTCCTCCCTAATGGTGGCTGTGCCATGGGTTGTCACCTGCCATTCCTCACATAACCAGAACTCTGCCTCACTGACAAATCAAGGACAGTGCTTCTCATATATTCTTATGTTTGGGCCACAGAGTCATGTCACATTGATTTTTGCTCCTGGCCATGCAGAACATGACCAGCATGGCCTGTTGAGCCCTTCACACCGGCTCCTGGCAGTCTGATCTTCTCTGGTCCATCTGAGAAAGAGGTTCCAAACCAAGAGAGGACAAAGTCTGCTCAGGGTAGAGAAGGTCAGCCTATGGTATGCTACAGCTGATGATGCTGTGCTGGAGGCTCCTGGGATGACATGTAGTTACCCTTCTATTTTCTTTGTCTTTCCAGAGAGAAATGACTGGCAAGGGATATCAGGGATATTTTGATAGTTGATCTTGGTTTCTCCTTCCTCCTGGCACGGTCTGGCTAGCAGGTTTGTCCACCACTAGTTACAAGTCTGCCCTGCATTTGCCCTATTTATCTTCTTCCACCTGCCTCTTTCTTTCCCATCTGTCCCTTCCTTTCCCTTCCCTTTTCCACAGCAAACTGTGCTCCCAGAGAGCTTTCCATGTGTACATGACAAGCATGAGTGACTTTGATCTTCCCAAGGTCATTATGCGGAAGGTTTCAGCCCCTCCACTGTGCTGGTGGGCAGTGACAGAAAGACTGATCACCTATAAAGGACCAGTGCTGGCACCTGCACCACTTGGCTTTACTGGCCACCAGGGCTGCATTGGGAAACCCAGAAGCTCCCTGTGTGCAGAACACTGACTCAGACACCTTGGCATAAAATCTGCTGGCAAATACCGACTTTTGAGCAGGAGATCAATCTGTTTTCCCAGCACGGGCCTACTACATACCAGGGGTATTTCAAAAGGGCCACCATTCTGCTAGAGGATCACAGTTTGCTCTACCCAAGAGGCCACCAACTCCTTGTTTTACAATACTTCTTCCTATAAAATAAACAATCTCAGCTTTTGTGTTAGCCTACTGGAGACCTTGGTGCAGTTGCCCTCATCTTCTCTCCATGGCCAGCCAGAGACATCGGGACAGATCAGGATGGAGAAGGCAAGGGTACAGCTACGCTTCTACCTCCCCTATCACCTCCTAAAAGGCATTTCCAAGTCTGTGATAGGCAGAGGCAGGGATGACAACCTTACAGCTACACATACATACGTAGTTATGTAAATGCATAGATACGCATGTATATGCCTATATAGTCATAGATACTGCAGGAACCCACCTTGCCGCCAGCATCCCTCTCTCAACCAAGACCTGACTCTTTTTGCAATGAGCTCCAAAGTCTTTAGCAAAACATTTTGCTCCCTATATGGCCACTCCTGTACTTCAGCAGCTCTGATCAAGAAACAAGGCTGTGCAGGGGAGAGAATCAACAGCAAATGAAGGATCCTGTGAGCCTGCGGTAGAGTTAGGAGCAGAACCCCGATCCGACAGCTCTCCAGCATTTAAATCACAAAACTATCCTTCCGCTCAGCCACAGCCTAATTGTCTCCTAAGCTGGTTAGCCTCACTTTTTGCCCATGTCCTGACTCCATAATACTGTCTCTTGCATAAAGCAATATGTCCCAGCTATTCAGCTTGCGTTCAGATTGCCTTGGCTGTGGTGGTTTTTCAGGCTCCTCTCAACAATGACTGCTGATCTCATTCAGATTTACCAAATCACTTCATAATGCTGAGTGCTTAGTAACCTCACAGCTGTCTCGGTAGGAACAGACTCAGGTCCTTAATCTTTGCTGATATAGAAATAACATTTTTATAAACTGAATGCAATGAACCCCATTGTCAGGTACGAGTCACCAAGTTCTTTGTAGCAGAATAAATGTCTCTCCAGGAAAAAACAATGTTTGAACATAAAGTCTCTCAAAGATTCATCTGCATGCTACCATAGAGTAGATTTGGATTTCAAGTCTTTGTCTCCACTGGAAAAGTATCAGTCGCATCTCTCCAACTCTACTTGCTTAGGTACTTCTAAGTACCTGGACACATTCAAGACCAGGCTTGATGGGGCTCTGACCAACCTAATCTAGTTACAGATGTCCCTGCTCACCACACGGGGATTGGACTAGATGACCCTTAAAGGTCCCTTCCAACCCAAACTATTCTATGATCCTACTTGTTAGCACTTATCTACACTACATGACGCATCAAGGATGGCCATAAGTCAACCCTCAACGCTCAGCACTCTTGCCAAACTCTATCAGATATTGATTGGTATTAACAGCTATGGAGGGCCACAACATGTGTGATACCACTAATAATCGCTTGTATAAGCAATGGTCCCCAACTGCCATGGACATAAGCAAAGCCCCCTTAGGCCTGGGATTTGGGAGGCGTTAGAGCATGGTATACTTTGGATTGAGACACATAAATTGTGACTGGCATACACCAACAGATGTTGCCAGATGAGTAAAGAAATGACTACTGTTTCCAAAGCAGGAAATACCTTTTCCTTATTTAAGAAAAGTTGGGCCAACTAAACCAGTCACCAAGACTGTGTGTGCAGAACCCATCAGTCACCAAGGGCACCGACGCTATGTACAGAACCCTTACCACAACCAGGCTTAAAGTTCTAAGGAGCCTTTGGGGAGCAGCATCACTGACAGGACTAAATCTGCCCTGGCAAACACGTTCTTAACACGTGGTTTTGAACTTTGATGGATGTTGTTACATGTCCACAGGGAAGTAGACACACAGTATTCACATAACAGCACAGAATTAAGTGACACAGAAATAGGGTCACACCCTATAGGAGTGTAAACTCTGTGACCTCTCCTGAAACTTAGAGAAGTCAAAATTTTGCATGAAAAGGGAAAAAAAAAAAGGTCAGTCTGCTTCAGCAGTAACACCATTATCTGATAGAAGCTCTCTTTATGTCAAAACACGTCTATAATGGGTGATCAATATTTTACCTGGCAAGGATGTCATCTTTCCTGATATATGAAGAAAACATTGCATACTCTGGAATTCATAACCAAAATCTTTTCTGCTGCCCTCAAAATTAGTCAGCTACAACTCTAAAAAGCTGGCCTTATGCAGTGAGCAACAGGCTGCTTTGCACGCTCATCAAAAGAGGTAAGAGGAGGTACCAGACTGATTTCAGCACATACCGTGACAGGAGAATAATATTTAATTTCCCTGGCCTTGATGAGCCAGATTTCTTCCTCTGTCATATAATCTGCAATAAATAACCCCTCAATCCTTTCACCAGGTGGCCGGCTGCAGAGCTGTTCAGTTTAACATATGCCCTTTATTGTCCCAGTTGCATCGTTTGACATTAGCCCATATTTAAACCATATTTTCCATACAAAATCTCGCTCAGAAGGAAAAAAAAAGACGTACATCTCTTGCAATCGACATTAGCCACCATCACCAGTGACTCATCCCCCTGCAGCAAACTGAAACAACTTGCCCTGGATAATCCCGTTTCATCTCCCTTTCATCCCCATCTCTCTGTACTCCCCTGCCCTGCTTGTTAACCATTTCACTGCTGCCCCTCTGGGTTAAGTTTTTGGGTATCAGATTGAGACCTCTGTATAGCGACTAAAGGACAGCATTGAGTCAAAATCTGATATTTCAGGAGGTGAAAGGAATAGCATCATCATGGATGCACCAGCCCACTGTAGAAAGAGAGATGTTGGACGTCTTCTGTAGCAGGGAAGGTACCACTTTATCACTCGCACTTAACAATCTAAACTTAGCAGTGCCAAGGGCAATGTGGGACCCCTGCCAGGCAACACACTGAATTTGCCTCTAAACACATTCTAATTTTATATTAAAATTAAATGTGACTTGACCACCTTCGTGCCTGCAACAGACGAGGAAAAACTAGTAGCCAGTCAGCTCTGCCTCTCATAGACACCTTCAGCAGATCGTTTTTCTCACTCTGCATGGAAGGAGAAGATTGTGAAGCACCCACATTTCCCTGCAGGCATCAGATGCCAACCCCTCAAGCCCCACCCAGGGCACAGCAGGGAGGCTTGGGGGGAGTGAGGAGAGGTGCTCTCATTTTTTGGAATGGGCATAAAATTGAAAATAGCCTCCTGGTAGATGAGTACATTAGTGAAGCACGGCTTACCAAGCAGGAGAAATGTTTCACTGAGATGAATCTATTGCCTCTGAACTCTCCCTGAGAGTGAAGGAGCCAGCACCAGGAGCAGCTGTTCACACCAACATGTTTTCCACCTTTACCTTGGGTAACCTCTGGATCCTCGCTGAATCTTGCCGGGGCTTTGAGAGAAGAGAGGACATCGAGGCCAGGCCGAGTACACTGTGCTCTACATAATTGATCAGTGCCTTCCAGTTTGCTTCAAGTAGTAATTCGATGATAAAAATCCTAACAATATCCTGCTCCCTTCAACCTCAATATGCTATAATCTTACTTAACACTCCAGGGGGAAAAAAAAAAGAAAAGAAAAGAAAAAGAAATCTCGTAGTGAGCAAGCACCAGAGGGAATGTGGGCTAGGAAAGGATATTACAGTATCACTTCGGAGAGTACCATAAATAAATCTTCACCCAAGATGGGTAGGCAGATCAGCGCTGTGCTCCACAGAAAATTGCGCTGCTCTACAAGACGGTGACTCATCAACTTCTCCACTGCTGATAATCAGTCCAACCAGGTTTTCATTACATCAAGGAAGAGAAGCCAGGGAAGGGAACTATCTCTAAGCCTGGCTAGAAAACGTGGCTTCGCTGTCAGGGAGGGGAGTTGGGACACTCAGCTCCAGATCCTGCTTCCATTGATCATCTTCTGATGGACAATGTGGATGCTCTCCAAAGGATGGTACTTGTAGCCAAGACATCCAGTGCTGGGCTCCTCAATACAAGACAGACATGGGCATACTGGAGCAAGTCCAGCAAAGCGCCATGAAGATGGTTAAGGGATGCCCTTAAAAATAATTGATACACTCCACGCCTGGGCAAATAATCCCACTCTGATGAGCTGGAGAGTCGACAGGATAACACTGATGGTTATAAGAACATTGATACATCGTGATGTTACCCCTCCACCATCTCATCTGGACATCTCCAAATGACTACCACTGATTATTTCTTAAATATTCCATACATTGTTTCCTTCTTTTCTTTTTCCTTTCACCACGGCATTCCTTCTCTCTTGCCCACTTGCACCATCTACTAAATGGAGAAGCAGAATCTGACCAGATGGAAGTATGCAATGCAAAAACTGTCACTCTGGGCCCTGGTTCATGCTTTTCAGCAGAAGAACAGGACAATTCACACACAGGGAAGGGAAGAGCTACACACAGCAATACATATCACTTGCTCTGGAAATCAGGTAGCTGATTTCAGAGGAGCAGCATTTTCACGTGCAGATCAGCTACTCAAGCATGTTCACAGAAGCTTTATGGTTGTCTCCAAGCTCCATAGAGCTCAACTAGTGGTAAGTAAAGCATCTGGATTTCCAGGTGGGAGGATGCTAATTTAAGCCTCATTTTAATACATTACAGCTCTCCATAATGTTTGCAGAACAGTTTCTCTGTAAGGCAGCACGTACAGAAAGAACTTTAGAGGATGGGATAGGAAGAATTTGTCAGTCGATATTTGCCTTCTGCAGTTCTAAGCCCCCATGCGTTACTTAACCCATGACTCCCACGAAGAGTATAATTGTCTCTTGCATACTATAGGGCCACTTTGGGTCTTGCATGACATCTAAATCAGGTAGAGGGTAATTTTCAGCCAAATTATCCCACTAACTCTGCATAGCTAAAGGTTCTCTTTGTCATAGGCAGGGTGAGAGCTGGAAGAGAGCAGACTCAGCTGGAGAATCCACACGAACTGCAGAGACCGTAATCCCAGGCAAGTGGAATAGAGCTGCAAGAGGACTGAGAGAAGAACAGGGCATGCCTAGGAGTGACCTGTCCCATGATCTACACACTCTGTGTGGAATGGAGCAGCAAATAGAGACCCAAGGGATGTGAGGAAGGAAGATGACGATCTCAATACACTGATGCGGAAGGGTGTCAAGAAGATGGCGCCAGTCTCTTTTCAACAGTGACCTATGACAGGACAAGGGGCAGTGGGCACAAACTAGAACCTAGGAAGTTCCACCCCATCATGAGGAAAAACTTCTTTACTGTGAGGGTGCCAGAGTCCTGGAACAGGCTGCCCAGAGAGGTTATGGGGTCTCCTTCTCTAGAGACTTTCAAAACGCACCTAGATGTGTCCTTGTGTGGTCTGCTCTAGGTCACCATAAGCTACTTACCTTTTCCTCACCTTTAAACACAGTGATACAAATTTTTAAAGCTAGCTACCACTTTCCTATAGCTTATTTATCAAAGGCTACCAGTTACAGTGACCCAAGCACCAAGACCAACATCCAACCGACAGTGGTCAGGCTAGAAGGGCAGTAACTTTCCCTATTCATGGTCTGGATGTTCACTTCACTCACTCTCCTTGCTTTTGCATGATGTCCATCTGGATCATCAGCTCTTCAGATGAGGGGCTTTTTCTTCACACCACCATGAAACATGCTTCATTTTTAGCAGGGGTATAAAAGGAAGGTCAAACTCACATTTTGGGTCTGTAACACGAAGCCTTATCCCCCCTATCTACATACTCCTCATGCAGGAGTGCACACGGGCGTTTTCAACATGGAGTTACTAGGTCATCTGCAAAGCCCTGATGATATTCATTACATTGTCCTCCCTTGGTCTTCCCTCGTTGCAGTTCTAAGGAAACAATCTGTGCTTTTTATTATCTAGACCGGCAGAAGAAACAAGTAGAAGGGCAGTGAAGAAAGATCAGTAGTAGCTGAAAGCAGTACATCCCTGACAGTAACAGCATGTGTACATGTTGCACATGGGTGACTGCCCATGCCTCTCCATCCCAGCTCAGTTATGTCCCATCCTAGAGTCCAAGCACTTCAAGGAAGACATGTCCAGCAAGATGCCTCCTGACATCCCTCCACCAACTCCACACAGTACCTCCAGGACAGACTATGCTCATTCATTCACTTCCAGGCTTATTCAGCAGGCCCACAGCAGCTTTATCCCGTTAGGAAAGAAATACCATTGCAGGGCAATCTGGTTCAATACTACCACTCCTGGCTTTCTGATTTTCCTCAACTTCCTGCAGTTTAGAGTTGTCCTTCAGAGCTGTTCAAAGGCCAGGGGTATGATGAAAGTCACTCCCCAAGGTGTTTCTAGGGTGCTCCATGATGGGTACGAAATCACCACTTTTAGGCCAGTTCCTGTGGCTGTTTCAGAAACCCCCTGAAGGCACAGCAGGATGGATTGAAAGATGCTGTGACAAAATGTCCCATCTCCTGGTGACCTATCATCCATGGATTACTGACATGGCTATTAAGGCTTATCAAGTCAGTTCGTGCCTAAGGAAGGGTCTGAGCCTCACATCCACACACATGCTTCAAATCTGCGGATGAAAACCATCTTGATGTGATTAAGGCTGAACAGCTGTGGCTGCTTTTGACCAGACCCTTCTTCTTTTTTTTTTTCTTTCCTAAAGTTTTCAAATTAAACAGAACAATTCCAAAGGGGATTTATTAAAAGGAGAGGCCAATGCCTTTTAAAAACTTACTGTAGGGACATTAGAAAGTCCTTATCATTACTAAAGCTCAGCACTAATTCATTGCAAATAAAAGAATATGTTTGATTCATTTTAGAAATTACCCATAATTAAGGACTATTTCTGGATCATTGTTATGAATTTGCATCAGAGCCCTGAAGCAAGGCTCGTTCCCCACAGAGCACCCCAGAAAGACCTGTCCATAGAACATGTGGATGCTAATCCTAAGCATGATGCAATGAGGCATGGGGACAAACAGATAGGAGGGGAGAAGACAGCCCTGATGAAGGGTCAAGCTTCTGCTTTACTGCCAGGGCTGGGAGCCAGGAAACCCAGAGTCAGTTGCTGGCATTGAATTTCTTCCAATGTGTGGCCAGGACATTTTCTGCGCCTCAGCTCTCTGGTGATAATTGAAGGATAGAGCACTTCCCTGCCTTCTCAAGCAAAGGGGAGATGTGATCCCTGTGTCACATTTGATCAGTGTCTTAAGTGCTTATTTAGCATCCAGCTAGACCTTCCGTGTCTTATTTGCTACCTTTGCAGTTAACTGCAGTAGCAACAGCGCTGTGGAGAAAGGAGGTGAGGCAAGAGGACAGCAGATCACTTGTCAGCACCAGCTGGAGGACTCCAGTTAGCATAAGGCTGGGGCAGCAAGCACCCTTATGGGCAGAACAGATGTATCAGGTGCCTCGGGTTGTTACGTCTTAACATGCACATCAGATCGCTTCAGGAAAAGGAAGAAGAAGAAAAGACAGCACATGTTCAGTCCTCCAGCAACCTGTCCCCATCAACGGCATGGGGGACAGACATCTGACTCACAGCAGCAATCCTACCCATCAGCAAACATCTCACAGCTGCCTGGAGCTTGGCGTCCCTCCACACTAGCATGTGTGTGCACGGCAGCAATGTCCCAGCCTGTGTCAGCGCACACAGGAGTGTCAGGTCACAGGCAATTTCTCAAGGCACTCCTCAGCTTTAGAGGGATTTCACTTTGCACCTCTTCAGAGAAAATGATCTGGAGTTTTGCTGCCTGAGAGCTGGGACGAACAGACCTGCCTGTATTTCATTTCTGGGGTTCAAATGAGCGGAAAAACTGAGACTGAGACTGAGACTGAATCAAAACTGCTGGGTGTCTCCTAGCTGTAGTCATACACAGACAAAGCCCCCCAACCCTGCCCAAGTCACATGAGATTGGTCTGGCACACCACACACTGGGCACAGGCAACTTCTAGATAGCCTGACCTAGAGCCCCAAACTGCCATCAAATGGGAGCCAGGTGCAGTTTGGAAGGAGGTAACCTACAAATGTGTCCAAGGGATTTTGTGTACAGGAGTGCTCATGAGCAGGGTGGTATTTTCACAGAGTGACATCCCTTCCCATTCCCTGTATGCACCTTGAACATTCATAGTCCAGGAAGAGGACCTTCATAGAATCATAGAATAATAGAATGGTTTGGGTTGGAAGCGACTTCTGAAGGTCATCTAGTCCAACCTCCCTGCAGTGAGCATTTAGTTCAACCCCCCTCAACTAGAGCAGGTTGCTCAAAGCCTTGTCAGGCCTCACCTGGAATGTCTCCAGGGATAGAGATGTTGTCCCAGGACATTTTCTCTCTTTTAGAGTACTAAAGTACTAAATCCTTAAAGTACTAAACCCTTAACTAAATAAATATATTCATATAACATAAACATATATTACAAAAATGTACACCTGCCTCCAAAAAATGCTTTCCCCATCAATGTCCACACACTGAAAATAGTCAATCATACAGCCTCTGAACAATTCTCCTCCTTGAAACAATCTGCCTTTAGCTTTCTTCATACTTCTCTGTACTCATCACTTCATAGGAAGGATTAAAAGACAAAAAGCAAAACCAGGCAGTGGCGCATGGGCTCCTACTTGTGAATATTAACCCTGTAAAATACATCAGTTCTAACTTACTCGTCTTCTTTCCCTGCAGATTAAATCCCATCACTTTCTCACTGTACAGAGGAATCATGTGTTGCTGATCACTCTCATTTCTTTCCCTGTTTGCACGACCATTCCTCTCCTCGACAAAAGGGCGAGCAGGACTCAGTACAGCAGGTGGTACAGATGAAGCATTAGATCATCAGATTACTATTAGGCACCTCATTATTATTAGACACTGCTTCCTCCACCCATTCCTTAGCTCAGTGGTCTTTTCATCTCTGCAAGCCCCCACTGTGTACTGTGCGAATCTCTTTCAGCTGTTGGCAAAGATGTCCTGAGGTCTGGTGGGTTAAAACGAAAGCAGAAATCATCATCAAGTGCAAAACATTTAAATCAGTCCTTTTGAGCAGCATTGCCTTGTGCTTAGCTACACTGTAATTCACGTTGTCAATTTTTGAGGTTTATTAAGACTTTATGGAGTTGCTTTTATCCCTTGCTTGTCTTCGTGAATCTGATTCTGGGTGGACCTTGTTATTAACCTCTTCCCATGCTGCGAACTGAACTCTAAGCCCTCCTCTTCACCACTGCTGAAGCTACGCCACTGTTTTCCTTCTTCTACAGTCAACAAATCCCATTAATAGCTTTTTGTAACATGCGTTTTAAAAAATCTCCGGATAATCTACATTAAATGTATTTACCGGTCCTTCTTTTTCTGTTCTTCTCTTAATCTTTAGAAAGAACCTGAGGGGTTATTAACATTTGAGAAATAACTTCTTATTTGTATTCAAGAGCTGCAGTGTTCAAAGACCATCAAAGATTAGATGGCAAAGTGCTAAGCTCTGTCTACACAGAGTAAAAGCCTCCATCTCTGTTTTTTCATGATGTCAGTAGATACAGAAATGCCAGCGAAAGAAACAATTCTTACCTCCACTCTAGAAAATGTGAATGAAAGCATGCAGGATTTTACCCTTAAAATCTATGGAGTTTTTTTACTTTAGACTTATACTTACCTTGGTGGTTTATTGCCTGTTTTTGAATTAATTTGCCAATTATTCTTTCAGCAACTGAAATAAGACTGAAAAGTCTATAATTCTTTGGATCACCCATAGTTCCTATTAAATAGATGGATACATTGGCCTCTCTCCAGTCCTCCCTAGTCAAATTATTCATCATCAATAGTATTTATTATGAATAAAGCCTCATTTTGGTTAGCAGAAGGTTTGGGAACCATCCTGATTTTCTTTAAATGTATTGATTGTTTATAAGCACTTGGTAAATCAACCTTAAGTTGTTTGCAAACAATTTTCCTTGACTCTTCACTTTAAATGGTTGGTTCCCAGTTGGTTCCCCATGTCTGTGACCTTTCATAACCGCTTTATTAGAGAAGCCATACACTCCACTGAAAAATCACTGAACAATGATAAATTGAGTTATCATCACCGGGCTTTGGAGACTGGAAGATGCTTTCCCAAATCCTTTGGGGCTCTTGGTGTATTTACAAACTGCACAAAGTGAACTAAGCAAATCATTGTGAAGTCAAGAGCTCAGTCACAAAACCCAAAACTGCACTTATGTTATTATTCCGTTTCTCCAGCTGGTTTTGATGCTAAACTAGCTAAGCTATGTTCACTTAACACTGAATGACTTAGCTCTTTGGAAACACCTAAGTTATCCCCACGGCCCTGACCTATACCTCTCTTCTGGGACCTGGTCCCTAGGAACAAAATCTGTTCCTAACCAACTTCAGCAAACTTCCAGCCAACTCCCAGCCAACTTCCCAGTCAACTCTGGAGCAGGTCCAGACAAGTGAAACAAAGCTGGTGAGGAGTTTGGGGAACATGTATTATGAGGACTGGCTGAGAGACTTTGAGGTCATTTAGGCTGGAGAAGAGAAGGCTGAGAGACCTTATTGCTCTCTACAACTACCTGAAAGGAGGTTGTAGTGAGGCTGGTGGTGATCTCTTCTCCCAAGTAAAGAACAACAGGACAAGAGGAAATGGCCTCAAGTTGCGCCAGGGGAGGTTTAGATTGGATATTAGGAAAAAATTCTATACTGAAAGCGTGGTGAAGCATTGCACCAGGCTGCGCAGAGAGGTGGTGGTATCACCATCCCTGGAGGTACTAAAAAAAGAGTAGATGTGGCACTTCGGGCATGGTCTAGTAGGCATGGAGGTGTTGGTTTGAAGGTTGGACTTGATCCTTTTTTAGAGGTCTTTTCCAATCTTCATGATTCTATGACTCTGGGCTACAACAGAGATGTGCCCATGACATGCTCCTTACTGTGCTGCAACCTTTTGGCTCCCTTTCTCAGTCTCTGTGTTGCCCTTCCCCCTCTCATTATTCTATTGGCAAAGCATGAGCAAAGAAGGCAAAATTCTCCAAAATGGGATTCTGGATTACTTGCAGCCCCAGTGCTGGGATAGTGTTTTAGTTGCTTTGATGTGATGCATTCACAGGGGAGACATTATGTCAGAAATACTCTGGCTCGCAGAGCTTTGCTTGTGGGAATAGTTCAATGGTACTCAGAAATTAAAACTCGGAAGAGGAAAGGGATTCCCTCCCACACATCTCTTCTCACCCTGCCGCCCAAACCTTTTCCAATTCAATACAAACACAGCTTTGGAACGAAGATTGATGCAAACAAGTAATTAAACTCCTCTGCTGTCTGTTTATTGCCCACGATCGCCTCCCTTTCACCTTGATGGTGTAGTATTTAGAGTCGCTGCAGCTAGCCTTTAACCACGAAGAAGGAGATGAATCAACTGTTTATTAAACCAAGCAGGAAATGAATTTTAAAAATGATGCATCATTGGGAAGCCCACAAAGCTTTATGAGAAGCCTGATCACCTCCACATGAATGAAGCCAGTAGGAGGAGTGTCCACCTCTATGAAAAGGGGAGCTATAGTTTTTGGCCGCCATGCTGCAAGCTACAAGTCAGCAGTATGAATGCTGTATTTCACATTCAGTTTTATACATGAATTCCCTGATAAATCGGGGAGCATATTACTGCCATCAGTTTATTTTCACCATAAATTTTGTGTCTGCACAATGGGTGAAAGAAACCAACAGTTGGAGACTTCATCTTAGGAAAAGTGATGTTGTGCAGCCTCCCTCACCACTTCTTTATGTCAAAGCATGGAAGCTGAAAGGAGAGGGGAAGAGAAAGAGACGTGGGAAAAGGGGAAATACTTGGTCTTGTTTCCATGCTGTTCACTACGCCACTATATCCAAAAACCTTTCAGGCTCTGATTTACTGCCATTTTATGTACCCAAGTTTTCCCCTGACTTCCAGCAGTAAAATCTTTGAGGTCCACGGTCACATAATTCACTGGAAGCCATGCAATCCATGCTTTTATTAGCCGATATTCAATCAGCATGTGTTAGGAGCCTTTTCAGCTGGACGTCTCCCATTTATCTGTTTGATTTACCCTGCAAGTAGATATTCCTTCTTTCAAAAGACAAAGAGCTGCCTGACCACTACCGGGGCTGGAGACCACTAATAAGACCCCACATGGTTTGGGTTGTATGCTTTGCACCCATTTATCCCTCTGCCAAGTAACATGGCAAAAATCTCCAGTGCTAGTGCCTTACCAGCTGGAGACCACCACATTTTCAATGCAAGTTGCCAGCTGAGAGATCCCAAAACATCAGCCAGAATTGGGTTTTTCTGTCATAGCTTGATGGTGCACGAGTGAGACAGCGCACAATAGAGAGGGTTGCATCTCAGAGAGGTGGAAACAACCTGTGTCTCCAAGAGCGCATGCAGAGGTGGGCCCAAAGATGTGAGATAGGAAACTCCCATAACCATTACATTCATTCTGTGGTGGAGGGGAAAGGGCTCTCTCGGGGGAAACTCTGAAGATCCTGCTCAGATTTTACTCCTTACTGATACTGCCTTTAAATTGGAAATCTAAGTAGGTATGTATGGGGTGAACTCTCCTCATCTCTCCCTGCTTTCGTATAAGCAAGTTAAATCATATTAGGTTCAAAATAAGAGTGATATTCTGTTGTCACTGGGGTCACAGCTCACGCAAGATGGTGGGTTGTTAAAGGAGAGAAATAGCACTCAACCTTTCACTGGAGTATTTCCAACATTTTACAGACACCAGGCAAGCAGACCTTCTGACACCGGCGAGACAGCGAGCTGCTTTGGAGGGGGAGGAGAGAGCTTACACAACCATCACAGCAAGTCAGAATCAGAACTGGAAGATGCAGCTGAGTCAATTTTTAGCCTGGTCCTCCAATCAGTCTCTCCTCTTTGGGACTGAGATGCTGGGAGGTTCCCAGCTACATCACCCAGAGCTCAGACAAGGCACAAGGTATAAAATCTAGATCAGAACAGCTTTGAACACTTTAGGTGTGTGTCCATATCTCTATTGTACCGGTGAGCCCAGAACTGGACGCAGGACCCCTGAGACTATCCAGGACTCTTGAGACCAGACCCATCAGGCTATCCAGCTGAGCCAAACGAGCAATTGACACTTGAGAAACCCCCACTGTAAACTATTCCTGAATTTTCCCAGCCCTTCAACTCCCAGGGACAATTGTACATCCCATGGCTCACAGGGTTTGCAGAACAATTTGGTATTTGAGTCAGAGGATTAGCAAAATCCATCGCCCTTGTCCTCCAGCTTGCAGAGAAGTTAAGATTTCTGAGGCAGAATCAGGCAAACTGATGCTTTGCATTTACCAGTTGGTTAGAGTCACTCCAGTTTTGCTGTCTGAGACCTTGGCTTTGCAGTGGGTACCAATTCTTGCACAGATGCTTCTTTTAAATATAAGGGCACCTAAGGCATTGGCAAGGCTATAATTCTGTCATCTGCCATTTAAATCAAAATCAATCTTTCCATCTCTTCGCTCATTAAACAAAACAGAATGGAAGAGAAAAGTCCTCAGGTTCTCCAGGTGTCTAACCTAGGCAGGAGAAGGAAAAATCATGAATGTCCTTGTTTCCATGAATATCAGCTAACACTTTCCCCTCTAGTCCTGGCAAGCTTCCATCTACCCAAGGAGACAGCAATATGACTCTAATATTGAACCCACCCATGGCACTTCCCGGAGCCACATGCGAGGATGAACATATGGACTGGATTCTGCTTCACGCTAGCACACGAGGATTAATCTCACCAAGGTCAAAAAGAGCCTCAATTCCAGCAACAAGCTACACGCAGCATTAGGTGGTGCAGTACCGAAGTGACTAGGAAGAATTACAGCACAGCAGGGCCCTGGATCTCCTGCAGGAGAGATAATCCCTTCCCAGTACTATTTTAGCATATTAAGAGGTGAGGAATCCACAAGCTTCAGATATAGGCACCAGTCTATTAATTTTCGCACTAGATTTGGTTCAAGTTTTGGTGTGAATGAAACTATGACTTTTTTAGACTCTTTTCATTTTGTCGTGTCAGACAAATGCAAAAGAATTAAGACTCAGAACTGTGCAATGAAATCCCACAATCACAGGGCAAAATTCAGTAGAGCCACTATGACACTCACTTTCACTTTTACCTGTCCAGAAGGTTGGTAAAACACTACTCAAATAGATCACCTCTGTGATTTATGTCACCTTTTGTGCCTGTGCAAATGATGGTGCAAGGTGAGAACCAGGTTAGTGTGTGCTGATTTAGAAAAAATCCTCCTGGATTGCACAAAAGATGGGAAGCTGCTCACAAACCTTGCACTCATCAGCACCCCTCAGATTTATTAGTGTCTCTGAAGGGACTCTAATTTTGGCTTACCTTCCGTTTCACATTTCCCTCTTTCCTGGAATAATAAAAGCCTCCAAGAACATTACCTATCACTCACTTCACATCTATTTCCCCATAACTCATGCCTAGTTCTGCGCTTTCCTGTAACCCCAGGTAGTTCAAGGTTGAATTCTGTAATACGTCTTCTCTGCTTTAAATACTTCTGACACCTTAGTGTTAGTCTCAGGTTAGTTACTTCTGAATGAAAATGTTTTCAGACATGTTATAAGAAGGGAGGATCTCTGAAGAGAAAAAAGAAAGATGAAGTCTTTATGAGACTTGAAGTTTGAGGGTATGTTAATGAACCGATCTGATACCAGAAGACCTATCTGAATTGCTGATAAATCCATGGAAAGATTGTGTGATTGCAAAAATATCTTCTCAGCAGGCATTCCTCTATAGTAAGTAACAAAAAGTGGCACTTTACAAATTCTCATAAGTTTTTTCCACACCAATATCCTGCAGCTCTGATCCTTACCCAGACATCTGACCCTCTTGGTTTTGTAGAAGTGCTCCAAAGAGAGAGTTATGGGAATCTTTAGGAGATTTTCAGTATTTCTTTTCTTATTTAAAAAAACATACAGAATCCAAACAAAACCAAACTCTTTTGCAGAACAACCCAAACTCTCCTGTTCACAAAGCACAGATAAAACCAAGCCAGCTGATGACACTTTGCATAAAGATCTCCTTCCATGAAAGCACTTTTTGGCATATTGTTACAGATGTCATGGGGTCTCTGAGACTCAGCATTTAAGCCTTTGTCCATCTCCAGAAGATCCCACAAATCCATGTTCCAGCAGCGGACTCATGGCTGTTGAGGATGTCTTTCCCAAACCTTCCAATAGAAACAGAGTGTTGAAAGCTCCAGAGTAATCAATCCAGTCCCTTAGGATCTCCAAATGTCGTCCTCACAGGGATGGATGAATCAGGTACCTTTGGTAGTAAGAAGGTGGAAAAATTGGCCTGAGATTCAAAGCATACTAGAATTTATTTATCTATTTATTGAGGAGTAAAATTCAGGAGTAAAACCCAGGAAGTCCTACAACAAATCTCCACAGTCTGCTCCAAAACTAATACATGTGTCGTCCTTATATTACTAATGAAAACACATAAAATATTCTAGATAAGAGATACTGAGGAGATCCTGGGTCTTATGAAGAAAGGCTGAGATAGTTGGGGTTGTTCAGCCTGGAGAAAAGATAACTCCGGGGAGACCTTCTAGAAGCCTTTCAGTACTTAAATGGGGCCTATAAAAAAGATGGGGACAACCTTTTTAGCAGGGCCTGTTGCAACAGTACAAGGGGTTTTAAACAAAAAGAGAGGAGATTTAGACTAGGTATAAAGAAGAAATGTTTTACAATGAGGATGATGAAACACTGGCACAGGCTGCCTAAGGAGGTGGCAGATGCCCCATCCCTGGAAACATTCGAAGTCAAGCTGGATGGGGCAACCTGATCTAGTTAAACATGCCCCTACTCACTGCAGGGGGAATGGACTAGATGACCTTTAAAGGTCCCTTCCAAACCAAAGCATTCTATGATTCTCTCTTGGTCTGTCTCTCCTACATAAGATGTTTCTTCTTACATGACTGTAAGGAACAATCTCGCTATGACATTTCGACTGAGAGCCTGCAAATCTCATGATCTCTAGCTACAGAGGAACAACAATTTAAAAATGGTAGTTCAGTGCTCTGAATGTCTTTGTCACATTTTGAACAAACAATAAAAGAGTCGATTTGCTTGTGGGAATTATGTCCAGCAGGGCAAACAGCTGCTTTCTCAGCACCAACTCTGCCCTGCACTGGGTTCTGACCCGGAAGCTGGTCCTGGGTCGGTACAGCCAGCATGCAAAAGCAAGTATTAGGAGAATTTCTTTATGACAGATCTTGCTCTCCATCAAGAAAAGACTGAATTTAGCTTCAAGCCCTCCCTCAGAGCTCAGTTAAATCTTCACAGCCTGAAGCAGCCAAACTGCTCCATTTGCCCATAAGTGTAGCCGTGACAACATCCTGAAAATCTTCTCAGCAACCGTGCTTGAAAGAAAAGACCATGTCTGGCCTCAGATTACCAGGGAGGATCAGATGTGGGCCTAATCCCTCTTTTGTACCAGCAGCCAGAAGAAGCCCCATCATATGGGTCATCTCACATTGGCTTGAAAAAACTGGTATGGAAGAAGCTCATCTGCACAGGTTTCTGTGCTCAGAAGTGAAGCTGGAGCTCTTCAGAGCAAACGTCAGACTGAAAGCTGGGGGAAGATGGTGGTAGGTAAGAAAATTTTGAGGGAGATTGCTACAGAGCAAACTTGCTACTCCTACCCCAGACAAATGATGAAGGCATTTGAGGCAGCAAACAGTGCTGCTAGGCATGAAAAGCCCCCAACCCATTGTTTTCAAAGTACAATTAATTCCACCTTTAAGCTGAAAGAAGCTCTGAACATGCCAGTCACTGCTTACAGCTGTGCAGCACTGCCAGAAAAACAGGAGCTGGGGACAAGACAGAAAATCCACTTAAGTGGAGTAAACTACTCTTAATATGCAGTCAAAATGGTTGGTAGTCACCAAACAGGAGAGGCGTTCTCATGTGGTGCTTGGGCTTAGCTGCAACTTACAGCACGGCACCCATCCTATCTTGCCTAACAGAGGCTTTGCTGATGTATATTCGATGGCTTCACAGTGTAATACGTAACAATATGCTGGGCTAATAATTCAATGATGATGATGAACCCAGCTAAGCAGGACCTTGCAGCGAATTGTTCTGAACATCAGCTAATTTGTCACTAGCCAACTCATCCAGAAAAAAAATTAAAAAAAAAAAGCATCATTGTGCACAACAGTTTCTCATCACTTGGGTTAACAATGGGCACTTTCAGAAGTATTTCTTCTCTCCCACAGAACTGTACCAACATTAACTAAATAATCCTCAGCGAGGATTCAGAAAGATGTGCAGCCTGTACTGCTGCAGCCAGAGGACGAAACTGAGGCAGCAAAGTTAAGCCAGTCGCCCAGAATGACCCAACAAATCAAATGAGAGAAAGCACAAAACTAAGAGGATCTCCACTCCAAATCTACCCACTGTACTGAATCGTCAGGTCAGAGAGTGACCTTTCAGGGAGGCTTGTCTGTCCTTCTAAATGTTTCTAGAGCAAAAGATAAATTAAAGCCAGGACAACACTAGTGTGGCTATCCTGGCAGTTCTGAGTTCTCATGTGGCTTCCATGAGAAGGCTTCTCCTTCCAGCTTTCAAGCACTAGGTTAATTTTGCTGCAGATACAGAAGGCTCTTGTTAAAAGCAGGCGTAGATTTCCTGGAGCACAGAGGAGCTCTAGATGCCCCCAGGGCCCTTCACTAGTCCTACAGTCCCAAAAGAGGACTCCATGGGATGCAACCGCAAGGCCGGGGAGGCTTCCTGAGCTAGGCAGATAGCATCAACAACTGAAAACTGTAAGGCAACAATGAATTAGCCACATATTTGTGTTAGAAGCAATGAGTATTATACACACAAATTGGAGGGGAGCAAACCCACAGAAAGAGATGTGGGGGTTTGCATTGATAACAAGTTGACTATGAGTCAACAGTGCACCCTGACAGCCAAATGGGCCAACCATACCTTGGGGTGCTTCAAGCACAGCATAGCCAGCCGGCGAAGGGAGGTGATTATCCCACTCTACATGGCACTGGTGCTGTCCCACCTCCAGGGCTGTGTGCAGTTTCGGGTGCCTCAATATAAGACGGACCTCAAACTATTAGAGTGAGTTCTGAGTAGGATGACCAAGGTGGTGAAAGGCCTCAAGGACTAGACTTACAAGCAGCAGCTGAGGTTACTTGGCTTGCTCAGCTTGGAGGAGAGAAGGCTGAGGGGTGACCTCATCACAGCCTACAACTGCCTCATGGGGGGCAGTGGAAGGGGGAAGTGCTGATCTCTCTCTGGTGATCAGGACACAAGGAAATGGAATGAAGCTGAGGTAGGGGAAGTTCAGACTGGACATTAGGAAAAGGTTCTTCATTGAGAGGGCATTCGGTCACTGGAACAGGCTTCCCATGGAAGCGGTCATGGCATCAAGCCTGTCAGAGTTCAAGAAGCATCTGGACAATGTTCTTAGTCATATGGTTTAATTTCAGGTCATCCTATGAGGAGTAGGGAGTGGGACCCTTATGAGTTCCTTCCAACTTAATATATTCTATGATTCTGTTCTAAGACTCTATGTTTCTATGCCAGCGGAGACAATTCTAGGACCAATGGCCATGTGTCTGACTGGTTTGTACTGAGGGCTTGGAGTGGAAGTGAGATCATGACTGACTGATACTCCTAGCTGAAAGAGCAAAAATCAAATATCACTTCAATTTTAAACATCTCATATTTTTCACCTAACAATTTAGTAGCACCTTTGCTAGAAAAAAACCCACAAAACCAACCCCAAAACAACTAACAACAACCCCTTTGTTTGTCTTTGCCAGGATTCACTATTTCCTCTTCCCAGCAAATACCATTTTGCTGAAGATACTAAAAATGGTCTCGTATGATTATGATAAAGTAGTGACACTTCTGAATAGTCAAATCAACAGAAAAAAAAAAAAAGAAGAAGATAAATGAATCTGTTGATGAAAAGTTGAATGATTCAGACAAGGGAATTGATTATTTGAGTCAATTCCATCAGAATGTGAATGTCACTGTTGTTCTCCAATTTCACTTACTTTTATTGAAACCTTATGGTCTAGATAGTAAAAAAAACCTCAAACAACAAAAACAAAAACCTCAACAAAATATCAACAGAGACCTAATTCTGCATCATTCCTGTGAAATTCTTTTGTCATCCTGAACATATTTTTGACTATACATTTAAAGGATGTACTTCAGTGTACATTTTGTCATGACTTCTGCTGCTAAAACCTCCTTGAGTTAGAAGCAGTGAGTCTATCCCAAATACGTATGTATTTTCCACAGTGTCTTACTTTTTTTGTCATCTTCAAAATGAAAACTATAAAAGCAGCATTTTCTTAACCTGTTTTATTGAACGTTTATTAACCAGAATGTAATATGGTTTATATTTAATTACTGACACAATCAATGAGGTACAGGGGAGTCTATTTTCTAGGTGCTTCATAGTCACCAAATAGGTCAAATTTAACTAGATGCCAGCTAAAAACAGCACTATGTTTTAAACTGTAATATTTTATTGTGAATCAGATCTGCACATACTGAAAAGATTTTACGTGGTAGCGTTATTCTTTTAATCTATACAGCATTACCACTCATGGTGCTTGACTTAGCCACTAACTATTTATTTCTTATTTACTCATTGCTTCCTGAAAGGTTTTTATTTTATCATTTACCAAAAATTTTTTAAATTATACTTCAAAGAAGAAAAAAAAGAGCACTCCAATTCCATCCCCACTGAGCTTCGTGGTTACAGAGAAGCGGGGCAGGTTTGTTAGTAAGAAACATTAGACCAGCCAGTTTCAGGTCAGGTCTGCTCTGATACATGTTTTATTGTTAACAGGAGCCAAAGCCTCTCCGATGTCCACTGATATTATTCTGCTGCCCAGTAGCTCCAGAGGCCTTAGGCCACAATTCTTCAGGGGAGCTGAATTGACATCAAATGTAGTTGCTGAAGAACATGCTCCAGTCTTTAGCACTCAAGCCATAATGAGACAAAAGTTTCCTACATAAATCCCATTGGTTAGAAAAAACATAATGGCTAAAACTGTACCTACCCTTTCCTCTCATGCTGATGGGGAATCTCCTGATAGCACCTTAGAGATTTACTTTGGGTGACATGCACAACATGGAGCAGTCTCCACCACAAAACATCTTGCCACGTGAAATATGGAAGTATCCTGAGAGTATTTTCAGTGATGGGTTTATTCAGGGCTTGAGCTCAGCCTTCCCAAATGATCTCACATTGGTTCCCACTCTGACTCAAACCTGGAATAAAATGTTTTCTATCAAGTGAAGAAAATCCCTCACTGGACAAGAAGAAACCACCTCAAATGCTTCTTCCTGCCCATTAAGAACAATGAAGTTACTTGAATCATGCTGGATGAGTGATTTCATGCCTGTGCTCAAGAAGGGTAGATACAGTCAGACTGCATAAAATGAAGAGGGAAATACCAAAAAATAATCCTTGGTAAGTATATAGCCCATTGTAAAAATCTGGCTCGGGAGCCAAAAAGAAATCCAATAGAGAATCCATCAGTCTGTGCACGTCCCAGCTGAATACGTAATAAATTTAAAAGGAGGAAAGACTGTGTCTACAGAGTGTCAAGCAAAAACAAATACAAGCCGAGAAAGGACAGTGGAAAAGCCACCATCCTGAAATGGGAACTCTGCAAATAAATTGGCATCCCCATAGCTTCCTGTTTGCACTTTGCTTTCAGTTCCCTGACTCACCAGAACTTGGCCAAGGCCTCACTGGCAACACAGAGATTTCTGTCTTCTCCTTCATCTCAGAGAAACTAATGAGACCATCCCAATGTCACCGTGATGTTAACCAAACACCGTAACACAGACTTGGGAGATTTGTAATGACAAAGCATTAGCATCTCTTCCTGTAACCCCTTGCATGAAACCCATGTAATTTGAAGAATCCCGACAGAACTCTGATTTGATGCTGATAATTTTCCCCTTCTCTGCAGCACCCATGCACAAGGTTGACCAAACAGTCCCCATGCTGCAGTCTAACTTATGTTGCTGTTCTCCGCAGCTTATTCTTCTTTATTGTAATAACCCACTCTTTTGAGGAGGAAAGGAAAAGGAGTGGCATGGCAGGAGGAATAGATCCCAAATTCCCCAGAAAAAAAAAGTCAGAAGCAAAACACAAGCTTAACCAAGCACATCCCTCAAACCTGCCAAAATCCTAACACCTCAGCCAGGAACAAGCGTTACCTAGACACGAGACTGTGCTCCCCAAAATTAGGAGTTTGATTTGGCTAGGAATCCAGAGCGAATAAGAACATCTAATATGAAGATGTCCAAATGCCACATGAAGCAAAACCCAAATGCAACCACATCCTTCAAAGGACTATGCACAAGCATCTGCTTTCTATACCCTCTCTCCAAAGATGGCTTGCACTATAACAGACAGTGTAAATGAGAAGTGTTTCTGCACTCTCAGTCATTTGCAAACCTCTTTTAATCTGAAGCGTCTCCTAAAAAGCTAGCACCAAAAAATAAAGCAGTTTGAATTGTTTGCAATAAAATTTGGAGGCTTTTCTTTCCCTTTCACATTTGTTTGGGGTGGGTTTTTTTTTTATCGCAGAGTCCTCAACAGGCTTAACGACTGGTTGATCAGAGAGTTCCCGGAGTTGCGAGTTTTTTGCATTGCAGACAGTGGTGGACGTCCTATTCTACAAACAAAACCCACTCGCGGGGAAGAGAAATGAGGCGAGGCTGGGGACACATTTATGCTGAAGATCAGAAATGCTGTACCTATCTATGGCTTTCTTGGGGAAAGGCCCAGCAGCAGACTGGAACCGGGAGCTGGATTCAGGGGTGCGGCCCAGAACCTGGGGCCCAGCCAAGGCCTGAGCCGGGGGCTGAGACTGGGACCGGAGGTCTCAGGGCAAAGCTGAAGCTGCCAAGGCCAAACCCAGCAAGTAAGAGTCTCGGAGCCGAGAGAGCAGCTCGAGCTCAGGGAAACGAAAGAAAAAGGACAAAATGGTGAAAGGGCCAAGAGAGACGGGCCGAGACCCTCGTGATCCCTCAGCTTTATACCAAATATGACGTATATGGATATGGAATAACTCTTTGGCCAATTTAGGGTCACCTGTCCTGTTCGCTCCTTCCTGAAGGTGCAGCCTTTACTTTTCTGCACCCCCCAGTGTGGTACACAAAATCTAGCAGTGACCTTGGTTTGCATACCAATCCTTGGTACTAACTACAAACATTGAGCGTTATCACTGCTAGAAGCAGACTCTCTGCAAAAACATGCTGCTAACTTCAGGCAGACTTAGCTGAAAAGTAAAAATCATAGAACAGAATTGTTCTGTTCTAAGCCAAACCAGGACGGTAATAAAAGCAAAAGAGGTGGAAAAAACAGAAGAAAGAGAGCCTTGGAAACCATGCGGAGGCTGGTGGGGAGCGGGGAGCCAGCGTGCCTCTGGGGGGAGCTCGGGAACCACAGTTCACCCCCCCAGGCCTATCTCCATCTCGCTGTCTCTGCTGTGAAATTAGCAGAGGAGGGGAGAGCTGCCTTCTTGCCCCTTAATCTCTAAGATAAGAAAGAAGCATCCCCTTCTCCTGGAAATTCATTTTGGAAACGCAGGTATCTATTCCACAGCGTTTTGTCAGCTAGCTTGAAAATAAATAGAAAGACGAGGGCTGAGAAAAGCCGTACCAGGACCTGCAATGCTGGTCTCAGCAACAGCGTCTCTTTGGGGTGCTACCACTTGTGCCTGTGTATGTGAGGGTTGGATCCCAGGCCAAGGCATCCCAGGCACCACTGTGAGTACCAGCAGCGATGTTGAGGTTAGTATCACGTTATCCATCAGCTCCTGTGTGATCTCGCGGAGCCTCGGGCATTTTGAGTGGCTTTTGAATTAATTAATTTCAACATCTTCTACCTTGGTCACTCAGTGCCCATGCCACCTATCTCCATCAGTATTATCACTGAGGACTAGAGCAGTCTGCTCATACTCCTCAGTGAAATGCAGCTCCTTGAAGACTTCTGGCTTACAAAAGCCTGTCAAGCATCCCCTCACTCCATGGAGGAGGTCAATCTGTGACCCTCCTGTCCCTATCCTCCTTGCTGGTCTGACGATGGGCTTTTAGCTGTGATGGTCCTTGATGTTAGTTAAGCTGAGCTTGGGAAAAGCCATGGGAAAAGCCACATTTCTGAAGAGTAGAGGGAAGCATGAAGGCAGTCGATCATTATGTTGCTCCTCCACTTCGGCCTAAATTATACATGTGGCTTTCGGTTCCTGAGGTCCCCGGTTCAATAAGGTACTTGCTGATGCATTTGCACTGCTCTTGCATTCACGCTTTCATCAGGGAAGGCAAAATTTAAAACTAAAACCACTGATGAAATGTAATTAACGTAAATGTTCTGGTGAATAAAATGAGAGGCAAAGAGCTCACCTGTGATTGCCTCCCCACAGTACTCCATGGCCCAGAAAGGGAGGACAACTAATTGTACAGCACAAAGAAATCCAAAGAAAGGTACGAGAATTTGTTTCAATATTGGAAAGAACCAACTAACAAAGGGGGATCAGTACAGCCAAATAAATATACAGTTAGACTAAATCTAACCTATGGTGAGGACTTTATAACAGACTGTAAATACTGAAAGGATGTGAACGCTTCACTTGAGGCAGTAAAACTAGCAAGAACTGAAGGAATTTATGAAACACAAAATGCAGGCTAAAAATGAGGAGCACACTTCAATCGCTGTACCTGTGCCTCAGTGGAACAGTCCATCAAGGAAAGAGATCATCCCCAGAAAAGAGCAAAGATCTTATTTAATACAGACATAGTCTTTGAGAACCGTCTGACATCTGTGAGGGTTCAGTAGAAATCAGTGGAGGAACCTGCAGGCTCAGGCGCGCAGCCTCACGCTAACTGCTTAGCATAGCATGTTTGCAAATTGTAACGCTGCTGTTACAATTGATACTGTGCAATTTTTTAGCAGCTCTACAGTAAGGAAGGAAAAAAAACCCCATTACAGCTACAAAAGGAAACAGCTTAACTCTTTTCCTTGGTGACAGATCCCTTGTTGATGGTTTTCCGTTCCTTTTTTCTGGTATTCATCTAGATGGATTCCTGGACCTTTGCTCTTGCCCCTATGATATTCTGGAAGTGCAAGGGCTGAAAACAATCATGAGGGGCCTGAAAACCATCATGGCTGGTTAGGGATCGGTTTTGCAGTAAAAGATCTGAGGGTCTTAGTGGACAACAAGTTGAAAAGGAGACAGCAATGTGTAACCACAACTCTTACTAATGCAACCACAACCGGTTGCATTAGTAAGAGTGTAAGGAGCAGGTCAAGAGAAGTAAGAGCTCTATTACCCTGAGGTGAACCACAAAATGAGAGGCAACGGTCACGAACTGCAGAGAGAGAAACTCAAGTTCAGTATTAGGATAAAAATCATTAAAACAAACACCAAACAGAGAAACTGTGCAATCTCCAGCTGGCTAAAAACCCGCCTTAGAGATGGTCAAAACACAACTGTACAAGCTCTGATCTAACTCAGGAAGGTGTCTGCTTTGAGGAGAGGCTTGGAATGATGCCCAACAGAGCAGTCCCTTCAAGCCATTCTGCGGTTCTATGTAAGGAGCTCGCTTGAACCAAAATCGGGAGTGAAATCAGGAGCAAGACCCCTCTGAAGTGCAAAATTGATTTAGAGCTGCATCAGAAACAACTAAAAGAAATCATTCTCCTTCTTCCCTTCCCCATAACACTGCTGTAGAACAAAACTGGCCCAGACATCCACCCAAAATCCCAGAGATACAAATGGAAACCTAACGTCACCTTTATATGCTGCCCTTTGGGAATTGCTCACAAAGTGCAACCTTCAGGACATGGCACATCCCATCCTAAAGATTCTGTAACATCCAAGTGGGAAATTCACACAAACCTCCAAAAAGAGGGAAAATATGTACATACATGGGCTTTTCTTCTCCACCACAAAATAATCACAGATGCATCAGCTTTTCACCAAAGTGATCTTTAAATATGATCATGGGAACCAGGAAAAAAAAAGGTAGAAGTTCACAATTACCACCATGTCGAAGTAAAAAGCAGACCTTTCTTAAGGTGGCGTGTCCCCAAATTAGGTCTCCTGATTTTGTTTATAGGGACCAGTTTTTACTGTTCTTAGTATGACAAGGTCACTGCAGTGGGGAATGAACTAGTATCTGAACTGGCTCACATATCACCAATAAGGCTGTTTCCCATATACTGATTGCAGGCTATTACTGGAGGCAACAGTCAAGAGGGAGAAAGTACTGTTTGGTTTCCAGAACCCAGCTGAGTTTGTACAGTTGGCAGTAGGAAAAAAAAAACCCCGCTGTTGACTTAAAAATCAAGCAAACCCAGTCGAGAAGTCATTGAGGAGGAATAAACATGGAATCCTAAGATGCCTTTTATAAAAGCGCTTTACCATGGATAAACACAATTTGGAATGAGGCATTTTTCCAACTCCATCTTCTTTGTGTTGAGGTTACGTTTCTACCAGGAATAAGAAGCTTCTTACACCTTTTTTTTGTCAGTTAGATAAGAAGCATCTTTTGGTAGGTGCCCTCATACCTGTTTCACCAGGGACATTTCTGAAGTCCTTACTGCTTGAAAGCCAACTAAGAGTAAATGACTCCATATGATAATCCAGTCCCAACCCATCAGAGAGACGAACTGTCAGGCACGTTCAGGTTGGCTGAGTCACAACATCATTGCTTTTGTCTTTGTGATGCACGTCAGGGATAAAAGAAAAAGCACTATAGTTACATTATTCCTGCTCACAGGATATTGGAAAATGTATCAGATGATTTTGATCTGGCAAAGCACAAGACTGGACTCTCTGAAGTCTTTCATAACAAAGTTCCTACTTCAACAGCCTAGGGTATGCTCTAGGGGAGCCCCCCATCTCTCCATCAGATCCCACCTGCCAGCTGCTTTCCCCAGTGTCCAAGATTCCCGTGACTGAATCCACAGTTTTTAAAATGCCACACAGTTTTCTTAGGCTCCTTTCACGGTTGCATGGTTTTCAAGTGACCAAAAAGCTAACTTTCCTTGAGCAGCCATCATAATGTGACATAGATGGCCTTCTGTGGCTGCCCAGCAGTAACAACTCTTTCAGAGTCTAGAGCAGTCACTCTAACAGATTCAGAGGTTCACAGATTGTTAGGGATTGGAAGGGACCTTGAAAGATCATCTAGTCCAATCCACCTATCTGATGTCAATTTGTGAGGATAGACCTGTCCCCATCACTTGAGCTGAACAAGACATCCACTCTTTTCTCTTCCTCTCTGCCTCCTTAGATTTTACCAAGGGATGCCAGCCTCAAGGTGCCCTTCTAGGGTTCCCATTGCATTTGCAGGCAGATATTAAAGAGATCCCACTCACTTTAGGAACAGAACTGATAGCACAGGCATTATGTTCAACTTCACAGAGCGAGGATTGCTGCTTCTCCTGGGAGACACATGGGACACACAGCTGAATTCCCTTGCAGCAGTGAGGACAGATACTGAATATACAGTAATTTTCCTGAACTTTTTTCATTAAAAGTGTCAATTCAAACCTTGCCCCCTGCTTAGGAATATACCACTTTTGGCATACAGCATTTCTTACGAGCAGCATCAAATTTCAGGCCGAAAATCATCTTCATTAGAGTGACTGACACAGCTCCATTCATGAAGGACTTGAATCCTGGCACCCCAC
>WEIS01006723.1:0-15840 GCA_013389965.1 Todus mexicanus | reverse complement strand
GAAAACACTCCCTTTAAAAAAAAAAAAAAAAAAAAAAGAAAGTAAAACCTTGTAATGATGATGTGGGCTTCAAATACTCAGGAGAAGGAAGAGCAAAGTCCCAGAAGAAGAGAGAAGGTGAGTCAACCCCTTGCACTTCCAGCAGAGGCTCCCAGGCAGGGAGCAATCAGTAGGTGTTAAGTGCCCTAAAGTTCCCAGCTATCAGCAACAACAACAATTATAACTAAAGCTCTCTGTGCCTATGTGTACTTACTTTAGAAAGAATACAGGATGTGTTATGCTGTGTTGGACCAAATAAGGAGATATTAATAAGTACCTGTTTGCATATGAGGTAACTGTTGCTTCTGAGGTTTTATGATGTCTCATCAACTAACAGCCAGGAGTCAGGCTGGCGCCAGCTCGGGCATCAAGTGGGATCTACCTGGAGGGATGGCAAATATTTGCCTTGGTGCTGATGAGCTAGGTTTCAGTCATGGCTCTCTGATACCCGTCAAGTGAATTGTGGTAGAGATAGTGGGTGAGTTTGAACCCTGACAAATCTTATCTTAATGGCTGCTATCTTTTGCCTTTTCACTGGTTTGATCATTATAATGCAACCAAGAAGTTATGTTCATATGAGCACAATTGAAACACAATCACAGAGTAGCTCTACTCAGGGCTCTGCATCTGCTTACTCAGAGCAATGAGATGCTTTTCCCAGTGGGGCAACATCCTGGGGAGGGTAAGTGTCGGTCCCCTGACAGGGGGGACTAGCTGGGACTTCTTTTTGGCAAATGCAGGCTTCCAGGTATACAGTGGAGGGCAGCCTGCCTACACTTCCCCTGTGCTGACTTCTCTCCGGAGTCATCAGGGCCAGACGAGGATTTGATAAACATCGGGTTGCCCCAGTTTAGCTGCTGCACAGTGTTTTAATGGAGTCAGTGCACTGTAATGTAGCAGCTCTTCTGCCAGGCTGACTACTCCGCCAGCATAGATTAAGTGAAATCAGTGAGCACAATAGTTGTAGGCAAGTCACAAATAAATTATATTCATAGGCTTTAAATATTTTATTCTTCTTCTTTCTGAGGCTAAGAGGGGTGGTAATTCAGTCTCTTATGTCTCTCCTACAACACAGACTTTTACCCAGCTACTCCTACCTCTTTGAGGACAGATATTAAACCTTAAAAAAAGGTCAGCATTCACTGTTATCTACTTAGGTGTGTAAAATAAAAATCCCTATCTCCTCACCCATTAAAATAATCATTAGGGGAATTTTCTTTCATGAAGAGGAAAATATGGAATTCCACCTCCTTTTTTTTTTTTTGAGGTGTTTACGCATTAGAGGAAAATGGAAATGCTAATCAAGGAATAACCAACCTTTCTTACTACTCTTCCTCTCACATCTGTTTCTTCCACAACCAGACCACTTTCAACTGTTTGGAGAATGGAGAGGACAGGCAGCTCCAAGAAAGGTGCTTGTAGCCAAAGGAGTGTGGCAGTGGCATTCTTGGGCCTCTCCTACAGGACGTGGATGAGGTACAGAACAGCTGAGCCCTATGTAGACATGTTTCATGGGCATTTAAGCGTGGCAGCACCTCAGCAGGGTTTTGCAGCTGGTCATCTGGCATCACCTTTGAGTTGCATATGGATGAGATATGGCTGGGCAATCCTTCTGCTGAACATTTCATAATAGAGGTGTTACAGCATAGTAATGAAGAAAAAAAGTCCTAGAAGTTTACAACAGAAGTGTAGGTGTTGAAAACATTGAGAAGTATACTCATAAGAAAGTGGAAGTTTGGCACTTTCATAAAAAGCAAGATTTAAAGTTTTCAAACTTGTGACAGAATTATTATTTGTTGAGGTCTACTTCCTTAACATTCTTGCTTTGGCCTTGGTGAATCACAGACTGTTCCTTTTTATATGTGGAAAGAAATTCCTAGAGCCCTTTTATTTCCAGTCAAAAAAATCTTTTTCTCAGCACTTGCTTTAAATCTGAAAGATCTAATATTTGGATTCTTTGCTTATAAAATCAAGATTATTCATTTTAAAGAGAGGAACAGAAAATACAGAATAAATGATAGCATGTCATAAATGAAAGGAACTGTTGATTCTTTTTATATTCAAAGACCTGAGAGTGAAAGCTTAATTCATTTTGTAAACCATTTTCTGCCACTGCAACCACAGTAAATGACATTTAATTGAATAAGGTAGAATAATGAAAAAAACAGAGCAATTGATCAGAGAGGTGAATGCAGTTATATTGTTTCTGCATTAGAGAAACATGAAGTTGACAATCGTGAAGAAAAACATCTTAAGGAAATAGAGTTGTTAACATTAGAAGTGTAACTTCTCAAAAGTTTTTCGTCTTTAAAGAGCAAATGTTTTCTGCTGTACAAGAATCAGCTACACCACTTTTATAGATTTCAACAAGGAAGTTTTATGCTGGAGAAAGGAAGCCATAGAGGGGTTAAAATAATTTTACCACATATTATACCACAATAGGGAGCTAAGAAGTGAATTAGAGTTTTCTAGACCTGGAAATATTCATAATCAATCATAACCAGTTTATATGCAGGTAATTGGAATTTATTTGTTTAAACAATTCCCCATAATCTGATAGGAAAACTAGCAATGCATTCATTTAAAAAAAATGAAACTGCATGTTCTTGGCTTAGGCTCATTATGTTTTACGATGTACCTTTACATTGAGAGTATTTTGTGTTTCTTAGTAGTGAAATACGATGTCTCCTTAGCTGAGAGGTATTGGGCACTCTCTAGTAAAAAGCTCAAAAAACCCCTGGAAAATTCCTTGTTGATAAGAAAGCCTTAAACCAAAAAATAGAATAGGTGTGGTAAAGCAAAAGGTATGTTGTTGTCACGGGTTCTTAGCCAGACCTGTTCTGAGCTGATCCTACCTTTTTTCTTCCCTGCTTTCTCCTCTCCCATCTTTTTCTTCTTTCCCATTCTTCATTGCTCCAAACCTAAAGATGACCAGATATGAAATACTGGCAGACAGGATTCCAAAGCTTCAAAAGAATTTCTCATCAGCAGACAGAGGCTCTTTTGTGTAGCTGTTGGAAAGTGGCTCTGGTTGCTTCTGCACAGGGAACTCCAGAGCTTCTTTCTCTCCAGCGTCTCAATGCACCATCTGGATGTCACAGGGATTATTTTGTATGTTTTCCCCAAGGCTGCAGAAGAAGTAAGACTGCAGTCAGAAAGACGGTCTGCAGGGAGATGTTATTCTACATGAATGAATGCAAAGAAATGGGTCTCTGCATTTCACTGCATTGGACGAGGAAGTGTCTCCCCAAAATGTGATCTTGACCTTTTATTTTGCCAGCTCAGAGCAGTCTTAAAACTACAAGAAACAAATACTAAACTTGTGCTGAGAATTTGTCACCAAATGGAGTCCATGGGTACAGTAACAGAAAAACAGGGAAGTAATACTAAAATCTTTCATTCGATACCATTGTCATGAGGTTCTAAAGCTCAGGAAATATAGCTGTGTTTTCTGAGAGGTGTCTGGGATTTTACAGTAGCTGTCAGGTTGATTTCACAAGCCTTTGCCCTAATTTTCTGTGTCTCTCTGTGAAAATGTGAATGCAAAGTTCTGCTATACCGACAGGTCAGGTTAATACACACTTAGCATGGTGCAAACAATGTGTCAAGTGCAGGAGCCAGGGAGAGGTGACCCTTCTCTTTTGAGCCAGTGATATGAAATGGGTGAGAAGGAGACATAAGAATAACCACAGTGAGTCAAGCCTCTGATCTATTTAACTTAGTAGTTTATCTGCTAAGGTGGCTAGATGGGAATACTTACAAGAATATAAAAAATAACATAAATACAGGAAAAGAATCCACAAGCAGGGAGAGAGACAAAAGTTACTATCCATTACATCAAATTTTTGGCTATTAAAATGTTGTATTATTTTCGTCATGAAATGGGTGTTTCATGGCAAGATGCATTTTCTAGGATTCTAACTAAAGAGGAACCTAAAAAGCCATGCTGTGAGTCACGTTTTAAAAATAATTTTAGGTGCTCTAAGAAGACGCCTCTGGAACATTTGACCACTGAAAAATATCATACTGAACTTAAACTGGCACAGCCTTTTTACATTTTGTGGCTAAACAATTTTAAGGGCGCACAAAGGCACAACTGAAGGCAGGAAGGCAGAGCTGGGCAGTACAACAAGATTTTGCCAACAGTACAGGGGTTAGAAGGTGGTGCAGTTCTTTGCCTTTCACTAGGCAGCACTCTGACATATTAGCATCTTTTATTCAGCATTTAACAAAATTATCACTGTATCATGGAAGCATTTCTGGGTGGTGCCAGTCTGACACTACCTCAGGGTAGAAGTGCAGCAAGTGTAACACAAATGTGCCTTACAATAATGGAAAATCCTTTTGCAAGCCGGAGAGTAGTGCACTCTGCACAGCAGAGCTGCTCTGGTGGCCTCAAGGTGGTATCTCCCAGAGCAGCCAGAAAGGTGAATGCACAACCACAGCAGTATTTTACAATAAATTACATGAAAAGAAGCAGAATGATAGAACTGGAGGCTACAGTGAAAACAGATGAGGGGTGTTTTTTTTTTTTTCTCTAGTGGTAGTGAAATATTCTGTGCAAGAATTTTATTGAAACAACATGCTTTGGGGAGAAAAAAAATAATCCGGGTTTATCTTTTCATTCTCTCATTTTTCCTCCATTGTCATTTGGAGGAATCTCATCTTCTTTAAGAGGCTTTACAAAATCAGTAAAATCAATTCATAAATAGAGGATACAGAAGGCATATAATTTTTTTTTTATAACATATCTCACTGTGCAAAGTAACTGAGAACTTGTCCCCATTGCTTTCGTTGTGACAGATTTGTAGCTTGGTAGACTGTAGCTCAATAACAACTGAAGTGTGTTATTTTTATAATGTGAAAGAGCTGAGGACATTTTGAAAGGTGGCTAAGGTCACAACATTTCATGTGTTGTTCAGCAGCACCTTGGAGCCAAGGAGTCTCTCACTCTGTGACTCAGCTCCTCCCAGGTATGTGCCTTGGCTGTCTCCCAGCTCTGCACAAAGTCCTGAGCGTGCAGCAACCCCAGCAAACTGTGCCAGGTTATCCAAAGGGGCAACCATGGGGGCAGAGGCTGTGGGGGTGCTGAGGCACATCACGTGCTGTCTGGACAATGAAGAAGACTGTTGAAGGGTGGGGATATGGGGAAGAAAGGTACTGCATAATACAAGTTAGATATAGCTTCGCATTGTCTACAGTCTAAGTATTCCTGCATAACAAAGGCTAAGATGTACCATACAAGCGGCTCCAAGCAACTGGTATCAGAGCTTCCTCAAAAAGTATAAAAGGATTATTAATTAACAGAGGATATTACTAGGCAAGGGAATTTCAGGATGTCTGTTACCCATACCAGTGTGGCCCAGCAGAACCCCTTTCATGGGTGCCATTGCAAGGAGATGTGGAAGAGCTGATGGGCACCAACACTCAATACCTTTCTCTGCATTTGCAAACTGCCTGGGATAAAGCAATCAAACCCATTTGCTGCTTTTGCCTCCACATTAAGGGGATGGAGTGAGAGACTGGAGGCATGTAATGTCTGATGCATGTGTTGCTCACCACAGAGGAGACAGTGGTAGTTTACTGTCCTAGTGGCCTAGGGCAGCAGAGGGATATTCTGGGAACCAGTTGCAATGGCTACTGTGGTTGAGCTATTTGGACTTTAGAGTGGTGAGGTTTCCTTGATGCCCAGTGTTTTAATCTGGATTTCCAGGTCTTTCCCACAACGACCTATAGATTTCTATCAAAATTAATGCAGTCTCTTCAGCTTTCTATGCAAGAGTTGTTTGATAATCTCTGACTGCAATGCTCCCCTTTATCACAGGAGTAATTGCCCCGACCCAGTAATTCTGATGTCTTTTCTATTACCCAGGTTTTCACACTTCAATGGTAATGCAAACGCAGGCAAAGAGATATAAACCACTGAGCCTCTTGTACTTTTTTTTTCAAAACATCACATGTCATCTTGCAGTCTGCTTTTGCTCTAATTTGTGGGACTCCTTGTACTCTGAACATGGCCTTGGAGATTTTTGCCTCAGGTCTCTTCTGGTATTTTTGATTCCTCATTGTGTTCACAATGACAGAGCCCCTTTCAAGATTCAGTCTGAACTGATGACTCTTTTTGCTTGTAATATTCTAGTTGCTTTATAAGGGCTAACTTCAGGGGCTTGCCATAGTCTAGCTAGGTGAGTGCTTGTCTGCCATTCCTAGGCATAATTAACAGGGTCCCCTTGTGTCTCAGCTACAAAACTGCATGATCAGCTTCAAGTCTGACAGAAATACTTCGCTAGCTTTTGTGATAAAAAGCTCATCTCCACAGACATGACAAAGCTCGGGGGCACAATGTCAGGTGGGAGAACCCCATAACCCAGTCATGAAAAGGGACCCTGCGTGCCTGGGCTGACACTCAGCATAAATGCTGGCTGCTTTCCAGAGCACCTTTTGGACTAAGGGTGACACTGTTTTGGGGGTATGGGATGCAGAGGATGCAGAGGAAGATTATTTGGGGATTGCATGAGATTTATTATGGAGGTTTTGGGGATGAACCAAAGACAGGGAAGGAGAGAGAACAAGGCAGTTTAGAGAGGAAGAAATGTGGGAAAATAGAGCAGGTGCTAGTAGTAAATAAGCAGGCTGATGGTCAGTAGGCTTTTCTGGCCATGTCCTGTGCCTGATCAGTGCAGTCTGTCCTAACTTCTTATTAACACAAATTTTAACTATTTTCCTGCATTAGGGGACTGCCTTCTGTGTGCATGTGTCTTAGGAGCACTATGTGCCAGCAGCTCGAGCCAAGTCACAGTCAAAGGTATCACATGACCATGGTGCCAGCAACTGCACTGAGCGTCCATGTGCTAGTGTACGATGGTAAGTACCAAACTGAACTAGCCAGCAGGCAGAACTATCTTGGGAGCCAGATTTCAAAGCAGTGTTAAGAAATGCGTGTTGCTCTGTGTTGGACCACCAGAGGTAACTACCAGGACAACAGACCATGCTGTTTGGATCTGATGGAGAGGTGTGTGGTGTTGTGTGCAAAAGGACTCTGCAATGGGGCTTGTATGTTCCAATGCCAGCAACTGAGGAGACTGGGATCCATGGAGAGCTACTGGCCAGACCAGGTGTCTGGACTAGACAGCTGCTACAGGGATCTGCCGTGTACATATGCACATATATATTCCTATTAAGGCACCTTCATCCTGGTTGGTGAGAGAGGTGAACAGGATGAGGCCACTGTTCACATTTGCGTGTGTGCTGAGTGTTCCTGCTTATGCTGGTCTGTGGGGCTGGCCGTGTATGCATGTGTAGATGTGGTGTTTGTGTGCATGCCTACTGGCCTCGCTGGACCTGGGCACATGCCGGGGCACCCTTGCCTTTTTTTGCTGGATTCAGCACCTCCCTACAGCCTCTTTTTTTCACCTTCTTTTGAAAGTCATTCTTACATGGACTACAGTACTCAACTTGCTGTAATATAAGTTGATAAATTTCCTTTATTAACTGAAATCTACTGAAAACTTTATTTGACAGACAGCGCTGTAATCCAAAAAGCTGCTTTCTTAGTCTTTCTGACTCTTCACTGTTTGCAAGCACTCTCTGCTAGCAGATAAAACGTGAATACTTCCTTTGAGGCTTATTTTGATGTCCACACCATTTCAGCATTTCAGCTGGCTTCCCAGAATTTTCATAGCCCATTTGGTTGCTGTCAGTTAGACTGTGAGAGTGAATGGGAGACCTAATACATACATAACTCCATCGTTGATTCACTTCTGCATAAGACAGAAAACATTTCTAACTGGCTTACACTAAAGCTTCTTAAGAATGTAGATCCTCAGAAACTTGTCTTTTTTTGCTCTTTTTTTGCTCTTTTTTTCTTTTTTTTTCTTTTTCTTTTTTCTTTTTTTTTTTTGCCTACTAGCGTTTCTCGGTGAAGCAGGTCTAGGACAAAACACATAATTAAAACTCATCATGCATCAAGCACTTCAGGGCAAATAATCCAGATAAGTATTTTGGTTTTACTAGCGGGTAAGTGGGTAAGTTTGGTATTTCCTGTGCCATGATTCAAATTTATGGTAGCAGACTAATTCGTATGCCAGATCTTGTACAAGGAGGAGTCAATTTGGTGCCACAGCTTTACTTGAAGATGATTCATATCAGACTTACAAACATAACACATTATCACATCAGATGATGTCTAATATCTATTCTTGGAAATGAACAAGAATGATGAGATAAGGACTGTAACAGAACATCAGAGATTTCAGGAAATAAGCTCTTTTTCGCTGGAAGCCAAAAATTTAGTCTAAAGACTGGGTTTATTTAGGCTTATATTTATTTTTTCTTTCCCAAAAAATTCTCAGGAACTTATTCTAATACTGTTCCACATTTAATGTGACTTTTGAAGCAATATCATGTGGTATTGACCTGTTACACCTTAATGGAAAAACTAAAAAGGCTTAACTGCAGAGATCTTTTATCTAAAAAAGGTACATTGTAGGTGGATACCATAAAACCAGTCAGGTGCTGTGTGGGAGTTAAAATACAGCCAGACCTGAACACCGAGCTGTAGCTTTACTGAGTTAAAAACAAAACCAAACACAACCTTGATTCAATAGAATTGACTCATCTCAAGGCAGACATGGGTTATACAAACAATCCCAGCCAACATAATTTCTGAAACTGAATAGATTCTATCCAACTCGTGATAAGGGAGCATTGAAAGAAGGAAGTTACTTTGATTTATTTTGACTCCCAGCCGAAACGCTGCTATTCATACAGGAATTCATCCTAAACAGAGTGTGTTCTCGCCTTGGTGCATGCACAGAACTTTTTTAGAAGAACACTGTTAGCATTTCACTTTGCTGTTCAGCCTGTGACACTGTGTTTCTCACTCTGCACTATACAAACTTTTAATAGAATACAGAATTATTTATTATGTCATAGGCTGTCTATGTTATTATTCACAACATTTTTGCACAGGAAGGGGTCAATTCAGATTCAAACATCTTTCCATATTTCCAATTTTTTGACTTCACTGTATTATCATCTTTTCCTGGGTGAAAGTTCTGTAAAGCAGGAAGAGTGGTGCTGCCCCAGGAGGGAGCTGGGGCTGGAAGCCAAGGTGCATCCAGCCTGTACAATGCCATCATGGGCAGGGCACGGTCCAGGAGAGCAGAAAACAGGACTGGAGACCTACATCTTGTAACAATACAAGGATAGAGACTGAAGGCCCTGGGCTGAGCTGAAAAGTAGCTTCTGATCCATAGACAGGAGTGAGTAAGGGGTCCAGATGAGGCCACTGAAGCACTCACGTCTCTGATAGTGATTTCCTGGGTGGTTTTTTTTTTTTTGTTTTATTTATTTACTTATTTAATAAGCAAATAATGCCTAAATTCTGCTACATAGTTTTCCATAAAGTTGCAGGGACCTCTGAGAGATGAACTGAGGGAAGGAACAGGTGGTTGCCTCAGGGTGGAGGAGGAGTGGCGTGTTGCACAAAGTCTTTCCATGAAGCAGCTCTGGAATCAGTCCTGACCTCTGTCCTAGGGAACACAAATTCTTCTGAATTCTTCCGCAACATCCTAACTTTGTATTTTTCTCACCCTCTTTGCAGATAGCCAGGCCCTCTCATCTTCCCAGGAACAGGTGCCCACACCGAGGCACCTTGTGCTTACCCAGTATGTCTGAGGATAATTTGCCCAGATCTTCCTTCCCAGTGCACCTTTGGCTACCTGCCTTCCTTCCATCTAACCCCTTGTTCTGAGTCCCTTTGCCTAGCCAGTTCCTTCTCCTCCACTTCTGGTTTCCTTTGGCACTGGGCTCTTATGTCCTTGATCCTCACTCTCACTGGGTTCCAGCAGGTATCCTTTCTCAGACTGCATCCAAGAAAACTACATCCAAACTAACTTTTACTATACAATGTACAGCTGCATCCAACTCAACCATAATACAAAAGTACAACACTGCAGAATTGGTTCTTACAATTGAGAAAAAATAATTATCAAGCTTGATGCAATAATAATCCATTTGGTGAATTATTTATTAGGTGTTTCACAGAAACGAACCTTTTCTACAGCAAGAAGAGTCAAAAGTGGTTAAAAACTTTGTAGTGTTGCCTTATTGATTCATTTTCACAGAAAGAGTGGGATTCTGGAGAAAACTACGTTACTTATGGTATTTCCTTCTGACTCCAGCAAAATCTTCACTTTTTTCTCTGCAACTGTGAGCCACACAACTAAAGTGGCAATCAAAGCAGAAGTTCAAATTACTCTCCAAATTTTCCATGCCAACTGGTTACTCTCAGAATTTATAGTACAAAATTAAACCCACTTCTGGAAGATGTCATCTTTTTTTTTTCAGATATTTTAAAAGCATCATTGAATCTTCTGTTCAGAAAACATATGTAACCCAGGGACTGCCAGGACAAACTCCAGTGCAGGATGCTAGCTCAGTCTCTAGTCCTCCTTCAGTGCTCTCACAAAGTATGTTGGCTTGTGTTTAAAGAGATAAATTGGAGTTTTGTCTGAATGAAGATTTCATCTGAGTAAAGACTTCAGCTGAGGACTTTAGTCCTACAATTAGAAGCATCTGTTCTGATGTAAAGCTAACATGATTATTGAAGCAGTCTTTGATGACCAAAATTCTCAAGCCTGAAATAAAATTAGTCTTAAACAAATTTGTTCGCCTGTCCAGGGTATAGCTGAGCAATCAAATTTCAAATGATTGGTCTCAACCTTTATTTAGCTTGAAAAATAGGGAGGATTTAAAGACGAATGGTTTTAAACTAAAACATTTTAAGTTTATGCTATTGATCATTACAGATGAATAGGGTAGGTACAAAAGATTTTTGATATCTGAGGTTGCGTTAAATATCATCTGAGTCTTCTGAAACTCAAGAATATGGGTGCTCCAAGTTCCTATATTATATAGATTATTACTGTAAAAAATAGGAACAATTGTTTTCAGAATAAACAGAAATAATCAGATTAGTCTGCTCAGTCCTACCTCATGAACAATGTGCGCTATATTTCTGTAACAATCATTTTCAGAATTTTTTAAATTTTTCATAACATTACTAATATTTGATAGAATCAAAAAATATTTTAATACTATAATTTTTGATTGTGGTGGTGTTAAAAATCTTTTATTAGACTGGTCATTGCCACATCACCTTTGGGGTCATTTAGTAAGCAAAGAGGGAAAACAGTTCAAAAATACACAAAGGGACAAGGGTATTAGGAACAGACACCCTTCTAAGGAGCACACATGTACAAGTGTTGATTTGTATTGCTCTGGTGAGATCTAAGAACTCTCCCCTTACTCACGTCTCATCCTGAAGGGCGGAAAGTGCAGCTTTTTTCATGGTATGCACTGGTAGTTATTGTGGAAGAACGAAGAAAATGGATACAAAATGCTTATCATGAGATATACCATTAAAGTTGGGCAGTGTATATGGTATCTTGGCAATGAGATTTCAGGTGAAACAGAAAATAGCCTGTACCGTGAGAAATGTCTATGGTTCATATGATAAAAATTATTCTCTCTTTTGAAAAGAAACAAAGTTTAAAAAAATTAATGATAATACTAGTGAGGACAAGACAGAAATTTAGGATTGTGGCTTGAGAGTACTGTCCCCAGTGACTTCCTAGTGGAATATTTCACATGTGCAGATAAAGCCAGTGATTCTTGCAGTAGGACTCGCACTGAAGCTATTTTCATCTTCCGGAAATCTTGCTGTAGTCGGTATTCAGAGAGGTGGCTCCAGACCCTTGTCAGAAGATTTTGAGTAGCTTTCTTCCTGGCTTATGTTGGAAAATCATGATTTGGGACTGTTTTTACTTGGTTTTTTATTTAGACATACAGGTCCTGAGTGAAGTTCAGTCTATTGTGTCTGAAGTACTATCTCACTAAGTAGTCAGCCAGGGTACATGTGGTGCCCACTATCAGGTGTTCTACATGTTTGCCTTGTATAAATATTTGTTCCCTCAGTCCATGCCCTGAAGATATTTCCCACCACAGTCATGACTGCCTCACTCAAACTGGGATGGGCGATGACACTAGGTTAATGACTATGTAAAATTTGATTAATTTCTTATTATACACTATGTCTGAGTAGATGAGTAAGTGTGTTATCCCCACAATTCTGAGGGCTTAGGTGGAACTAGTGCTAGCTATTGCTGGCTTTCTGCTGCTGCTGAAACCTGACTATACAAGCCCTCTTCTTATTTTCCATTATAGGTCTTAGCAAGAGGTGGTCACCATCAGGGTACTTTTCAGACTGCAACAGGTGGATGTGCTAGGTGGGGGCCCTGTCCTGTCTGTGCTTAGGAGAAAGCTCAGCCTTGGCATTGCCCAGGATCTTACAGGCACAGAGATGGGAGCAGGAGCTGCCAGAGTGTGAGTCGGGTGATTAACGACCTGAATGGTCCAGGGGTCAGGGCTCAGCCTGCCTAGCCTAGGCACAAGTGTATCTTAGCTGGTAAACAGAGTTATCTCCACTGTCACATTTATTTTTATATTTGGACAAATTCTGCCAAGCGTTCTAAACCAGCATTTTATACTTGCCTCTGGGAAGATGTTGAAAGCTTTCAGCTCCCATTAAACTCATGCTTTGCATAGGTGTGGGTAAACCTTCAGTGCACTTTTCGCTTTCTCAGGCTTAGGACAACAGGGAATAAATTTTCTCTGGTCTGCAAAAATATGGTGGTTTCTTATGCTGTGTCTAGGGTTTGGGACCTGGGTGTGCCCCATAGCCTTCAGGTGTGAGTGAGAACACCAGGCTTCCTGCTCTGCACCTTGGTTTTCTTGAGGGAGGAATCCAGCTGCAGTGGCCAGACCCAGGCCTCACACTGGAGGCAATAGTTACCGAGATTGCAAAGGACATGACAGGGCAAGCCTGCTTTTCTGTCCTAGGGATCATTCCAGCAGGTTACAACTGACTGGCACATTCATTGTACTTTCCAGCCCCTCCTTCGTCCCTGCCTATGACCAACATGCTATTCCAGAGTCCTGGAGCTACACATAAGTTCACTGTTTAACCTCCTTTAATGCAGCTTTCTGCAACAGGCATTAGAAATCTTATCCACTCTTCATATCTGATATGTCCAGTGATTCCCCCAGTAATTGCTAGCTTGGAGAAACAAGGCCCACATGTGCAGAATTTGTGTAGCTGTGTTCTGGTATAGCCTAGCATAGATTTCTGTTTGCCCATCAGTGGACATGTTTGGACATGGCAGTATTAAATCTGTGAGAGAAAATCTTTGAGAAGGCTGTTTGTGTCTTTTGCATTAATCATCATTACCACCCACACAATTAAAAAATATTCCAGAAAACTCTGTGTTAGATAACGCCATATGTGGTTAAGATATAAATTCCTTAGCTCATGGGTATAAATAAAGAACAATCCATGTACAAAAGTATTATGCTGCTAGTCATGATTTAATAATCTGTTTTATCATGGTTAAATATTAGTGAGGTACTGAACAAAACAAAATGTTTTCTCTTTAACTGCAGTCACTTGTTATTCCAGAAAGTAATTAAACATAAAAGAGGCAACCTCATAATATTAAGTGCTCTTGAAAGAGACGTTTTGCACATGTGAAAAGCAGTGCAGAGTACAACACCAGACTGGATCATTTTGATGAAAAGTCTCACAAGTTGCCAACTTGGTGATAAACGTGTGATATTAAAATGATTAGTTGGTTGTGTCTCGTTCCCTCCCGCCCCCCTCCCTTTCATTTTGACTATTATCCTGCTTAACTGGCATTTGGAATGAAACCACAAAAGGAGAAAATCTACAAAGGATATATATATATATATATAAAAGTACTGTTCTATTGAAAATTTCCATCTGTTTCTAAAATGCTAAAAAAAGCCACCCAACCACATAGGTCTAAATAGTGTTAGAAGTGACGTTAACCAGATTTGAAAATACGCTTGTAGGTATGAAGTTTCCATTTAAACAAAAATGTCTGTCCATGCAAAACAGAGGCAGAGTATTTAATTCATTTGCCTAACCTCACGAACCCCAAGGAAATGTGTGCTATACCTCTCTGAGGAGCAACTCCCATTGGAAACCCTTGGTCCATGTGCTGGGGACACTGTTGCAACTCCCTCTGGGGAGATGAACTTTTCCAGCATCCCCCATGGGGGGAGAAGAAAAGCTACCTCTTCAAAGAGGAGCTGATTGCTTACAAATCTCATATCCTACCCCTAGGGCTAAGAGAGGTATTCCCTTATTAAAGAGAAATTCCCCATGCTGAGTTTCTATTTGTCTCGGTAGAAATGCTTCTTGATGGTGCTCTCTGCTTCCTCAGTTTGCTACAATAGAGTATAAAATGGAAACCTAAACAAAAGCGTTAGTCATATCTGACTAGAAAGATTTTAACGCCCAACGGTGCACATTCTAGGCTTTTTCCTCTCTTACAAAAGACAAACCTGTTTGTGTGCTACAGATTTATGCTCTGCTATCTTTCATGTCTATGGATAGCATAAAGATAATGTTTTTGAGTCATGTGATACATAACGAACCGAATTATCAGGTTGAAATCTTTTGCAGAGGTGATGTTAGAAGATAATTGCTTTTATTATTATTTTTATAGTACAGTTCCTCCTTTATCCTGACATGGTACCCTGCTTTTCTGGTTGTCCACCTGTTCTGAGTGATGACCTGTCTTACAGATTTCTGTTGAAGCCACTATTAAAATAGCAAGTGTTCCTGTTTCCATTTTATTTTATAGCTTCCTACTTGTACCTTTTAATTTTGGACCAATTAAAATTTCCTTGACAACACTGCCTCCTGCAAGTAGATACACTATCTAGTCCAACCACACAGTGTTTTCATAAGAAATGCTTTAAAACTGTTTATACAACATCCTTGCATATTATAATGCAGTTATCTTGCCTTTTGATGTGCGTAGTAAGCTAAAAGATACGGAGTAAATAATTTCATCTCTTTGAAGTGCTCAACTTGTTTCCATTCTGCAGCTGGAAATCACCAGAGCATAACAAACAAATGCTTCAATTACAGTATAACGCTACTTTAAATATAAATTTGTGTGAGGAAGAACTTGCTATCCTGCATATTCTCGGTGCAGTTGAGGTTGCGGGGCTCTCTCAGTGCCAGCAGTGATGTGCTGGTTAGGTACACAGTGCAATGTGCAGACAATACACCCACCCCCACACTCCCACCCCCATGTTACTTTATTATTTAAAATAATGGCAACATAAGCAAAGGAAACAGAATTCAGTAGCACATTTTTAAAGTAAGTAAAGGCATTTAGCTGAATAGTAACAACATTATTAATCGTGGAAGCATGTTTTACATGGATTTTCTAGTTATGAGTTGTCAAATGTGAATTTTCTCTCAATTTACAGTGCTATAAGACCATTGTTTTAAAGGCCTCTGTATGCTTGTTACAGCTTAAGAAGTTACCTGGAAGAAATCATGTGACAGTAGCCTGATCTGGCTCCCTTTGTTGTTCGTGCATGGATTTTCACTGGCTGCAGTGGGAGTTGGATCATACTCCTAATACCATGGTCATTTGCCCTGAGAACTTCACTTAAGAGCTCTTAAATTGCCTTTCTGGAAGCTTTCAAACTGTTAAAGGTAAGAGTTTGCCAGATGTTTGAAACCTAAAAAAATTCCTGGCATCATACACCTAGTAACATCATTAATCATGGCTACAAAAAACCCCAAACACCCAGAGACCAGGGACACTGCCAAATCCTTGTTTGGCTCCATCAGATATTTATGTAATGGGTGTGCATGACGCTTAAGTGCCAAATGATACTTTTCTTTTCTTTTCTTTT
>WEIS01006721.1:0-18731 GCA_013389965.1 Todus mexicanus | reverse complement strand
TGCTTCATTCTTTTTCAGATTTAGCTACTAACTGGAGGCAACTGACAAGGCTTCATGATATTCACTCTTATCCTGCCGGACTGAAAGGCTTTAAAGCACAAACTGTAGGATACCATGAGGGTCTGTTGTAGGTCTCCCTCCTGAAAAAGGGGATCTTTGGTGACAGTGCAAATTCTTGTTTGTGAAGAAGAGACATATATATGGACAACTTTAATGTCTGTGTATTTGTTTGCTTTTCAGTCTGTGTGGTTTTAATGATAATCTAAATGGGGATATTCAGTCTCTTGACTATCCTGTAGAAGGCAAGTAAACATGTCGTAGCTGTCCTGTTTTTAATTCAATGTGCTGGTCTTAGTTTCCATAAGCTAACTGTATTTGGACATGAGGATAGTTGCAGATGTTCATGTTATACTTTGTAGTATAACACCTAGCATGCAGTGGGGTTTTTTCACCAATAGATCACAAAGCCCTTGACAGAGGAAGTGCTGGTTGCTTCCCTGTTTTCTAAATAGTGAAACTCATAGACAAAAGGAGTCTCGCCCATGGAGGTGGAAGGCAGTTTGCAAAGCTCTCGGCTATTCGTTCTATCCCAGTCTTGTTGCTATGAAAGAATGGTGCTGGAAGCTGAGATGTTGTCACATGTTCCTGTTTGCCACCGAGGCTTTACTCAGAATCGGCCTTGAAAAAGCGTTTTTATCCAGAGGGTGATTTCTTGAGAGTTGCCCGGGACAGCGCTGATCCCAGCTCACTGCTCTCTCTCTTTCTCTCCTCGCAGGTACTACACACCAGCCGAAAACTCTCATGAACGGGGCAGGCCAGTGAAACAAACCATTGCAAGGGTGAGCTTGTGTTATTCCTTATCTCACCTTTTGGGAAGATACAGCTGTTCATGGTCAGGTATTTTTGCACTCTTCACTCACCTATGTAGTTGAGCAAGAAATGTTTGTCCTGGTTATTTTTCCTAGGGAAAGCAGGACCATTATTTGATGGGTAGCACTATCACAGAGGGTATCCCACTGCCACTGATTCTGTTACTGGATGCGACACTCTACGGTTTTTATTCTCCCCATTTTATGTTGGGTATCGCTTCAAAATCTTTAATGTGTAGGTTTAGTTGACCTGCAAAGCAGGACTTGCGGTATCTTTAGTCTTTTCTTGTTCTTTGACATAGGAAGTTCATCCCTTTGACTTTTGTCTCTGGTCAGGACGTAGCTCAAAAATAAAATTTTAATCAGAAATATTAATCTCACTCTCAACTTGACGCCTCCATATGAGGCTTTGCTGGGGTTCTTACATCCTAGTCCAAGCCGAACTAACACGCTGCTTCTCCTGCCTCCATTGAGTTTCGAGTGCAGCACTACCTGGGTGCACAGCTGCAATGCAGCCGTGAGCAAAAGGAACTTTGGAGTTTGCGTGTGTATATAAGAACCCTTCCAGTTTTCTATGTGAGCAGGATTTTCTGCACTATCCTCTACCAACCAAATCTGTGCTTGCTTGCTAGCGAAATGTGCTTTTGTCTAACAGAGACAGTACGGAGCTCAGTCTCCAGAAGAGACATCACGGCAATTACATCTGGCACCTGGTCTGTCCAGAAAAACATCTGGCCCTGATGCAGAAGAAAAGAAATTCCCAAGCTTGGAAAAAGCATCAGAAGACCTTCCTCCGCTGACAGAGGTACCAAAGCTGATAGTCTGTTAGACGAAACAGAAAGCTGTGGAAGAGATGCAAGGAATGCTGGCTATAGATGGTTCTTAAGGCTTTTGGAAATCTTAAGATCTTGCATTTGACCTGTTACCAAGAGTCTCCAGGCTCTGCCTCTTAGCCTGTCCTACCATGGTGATAGAACCTGAACAGTCAGCTTCTGCTGATCCGCTGCTGTGGTTGGCTTAGACCTGGGTATCGCAAGGGCTGCAGCGTCCCCTGGGAAGGGTGTTTGCTGAAGGTCTGCTCAGTTTTCAGCTGCTTTAGTGCATTTGCTAGTCTATGTTGTTCAGATCAACTTCCTTTGTGAAAATAAAGTGAAGCAAACCTCTGGGCTCTAAAGTTCCAAGTTAGCATGCTGAAACAAAGCAACTAATACAGAAACACTAGTACTAATTAAACCAAAAAGTGGCAAAGGCCTTTGCTCTGTCACCTGAGCTTTATTTACTAATTTCAGTTGAAAGCTGCGCACAGGCTGTCATGCTCAATGCTCTGTTTCACAAGTCCTTCCCCATTTCATTGTCCGTTTCAGGCCATGGAGAGAGAGATCAGTGCTGCATTTAGCAAAGGCGAGCGAGATGACGTCATGAGCTCTGCCTTCAAACTGACGGTGACTCGTGAGGACATCCACACGCTGAGGAACCTTCAGTGGCTAAATGATGAGGTAAAAGTAGCTGCAGCACAGTAACGTTCTCATTCAGCATTTATTTAAAGACACCCCTTCACTGTCTACACGAGTCATTTCAAAGTGATTTGACAGCCTCCCCTGCAGAACTTGGCAATATCTGCACAGTTCTAGGTACTTTGGAACCTACTGTTTCTGGAAGTTCCTTTGCTTCTGTATTAGGCAGCTTCCAGGAGTTAGTCTGGGCTATAGGAGTGGGTGGGAAGTGTTTTTATCCAAGCGCAGAAGTAATCAAGTGCAAAATTCTCAGAACAAAAGCTGACAGCTGAGCCTGGAGTTCTCTGAGCTGCGTCCTTATGGGTGGCCAGCAAAGATATGTTGCTGTATTTTTCTCTTGATAAGCTAGTGTATCATTTTATATCTCAAGTTTGCTCTTTATGGTACAGGTCATTAATTTCTACATGACTCTTGTGATGGAAAGAAATAAGAAGGAAGGCTACCCAGCAGCCCATGTTTTCAGTACTTTCTTCTATCCAAAACTAATTTCTGGGGGCTACCCCGCAGTTAGAAGATGGACGAGAGGTGTGGACCTCTTCAAGCAGGACCTCGTCTTAGTGCCCATTCACTTGAGAGTGCACTGGGCACTAGTGGTGAGTCAAACTGCCTGGTGTTTAGAATTGGATGGGGAGAAAAAAAATGGCAAGAAAAGTCATTTAGGTTTTTGGGGGGTGTGCAGCTCAAGGTTGTGCTCCCTCTAACAGTCACCTTTTCGGAACAGGTCATAGATATGAGAAAGAAGACCATCAAATACTATGACTCCATGGGACAAAGAGGCAGCAAGATCTGTGAAACGTTGTTGTAAGTAACTGCTGAGTTGATGCTTTGCTATTGTGAATGATGAGAAGGCTTTGGGATTTTGTTCCTTCACTATGACTGCAAGTTTTCACATTTCTTGCAGAGATTCAAACAAGGTCTCACTCCTGCCCATTAGCTTGCAGCCTCTCACTAGGTTTGTAAATTGAAGATTGGGGTTTTCCTCCAAATGCCTTAAATCAGCCGCTGTGAGGATTCTCTGACATTTTACTGTCCCGCCATTCATCTTCCTGTGATCCTTCAGCAGCTCCTTCTCTTTATTGGCCTAAATTACAGAGATGAAGAGTGATTTTGTTTTGTTTCAAACAGCCAATACCTGCGAGAAGAAAGCCGGGAGAAAAGGAACGTGGAGCTGGCTTTTTCTGAGTGGACTCTTCACAGCATGGGGTCACACGTACGTGAGCGCTCCTTGGATTGGAAATGGCAGCTCTAACTCTGCTCATGAAAGTCTTAACACTTGCTAATACATCTAAACCTTTAGAGACCAGCCATAAGCATCTTGTGTTCTCACGGTACCGCCTCAGGCTGCAGGTGGAGCAGGAAATGATGGTGGGATGAAATCTTGAAGCAGTGCCTCTCCTTGCTGGCTTTCAACTAGCCTGCCACTTGGAGGGGGTTCTGGCTTTGCCCCCATCTCACAAGTCAAATTTAAAAATCTGTTTAGCTGTTGTCAGGGAATGTTGGCTAATTGTTTGGAGCACAATCCCTGGCATGGCTCCCCCTTCTCAGCCTGCCCAGAACTGGGCTTGTAACCTCTGAGTGAAGGAAGCAGAGGGGAGGGAGGATGTGCGGTTCCTCGGCTCTGTTCCGTGTGTCCAGGGGTGGTAAATGCATTGGGGAAGTGGGTTCCTGGTGTCTGGTTCATGTATTGTTGGTCTGGGCAACGTGTGCTGCGGCTGCTGCTGCTGCCCAATTGATTTATTTTTTTTAAAGATAGAGGAAAATTCTTTGTTCCTTTTGCATTTCATTCTCCGTTTTGCATTCGTTAGGAAATCCCCCAGCAATTGAATGGGAGCGACTGCGGAGTGTTTATATGCAAATATGCAGATTACATTGCCAGAGACAAACCGATAACCTTTACACAGGTGAGTGAAGGGTCTGCACAGCTCCCAACTTTTGGGCAAGATGCAAGAGCCAGGGAGGCTCCACAGCAGCTGCTGATTGGGTCTGGGGCAGGGGCTGAGGTTTTGTACCTCTCTCTGGTTCTGGTGCCTGGTTGCTGGGGCCGGGGCTTCCAAGAGGCCTCAGCAGGGCAGAGCTGTCTTCTCCATCCCTGCTTCTGATATCTGCTTCCCAGTTGAATCAGGGAGGTTCCTCTTGCGCAAGATACTGGGGCCAGCGGGTTTCTGATATCTGGCCTTTGCTGGAGAAATGGGTTTCCCCCTTTGACCTGTTAAGACATTAGTTATTTTCCAGCAGCACAGTGGCCTTTTATTCAAGGGCTTGTCACCTGCTCAGTAGTTGAGTCCATCTGGTTTTATTGGGTTGTCTTGTCTGTTGGGAGCTGTGTGGCTGAAACCCGTGTTGTACCCAAATAGCAAGTGCTGAGAGTTCTCAGAAGGAACTTCACATTAAAGAGTTAATGGTGTTTGTGCGTCTTGTCTGCCTCTTTCTGACGTGACTTTGTATGTAATGGATTGTGCTTTTCTTTTCAGACTCACATGCCTTACTTTCGCAAGAAGATGGTGTGGGAAATAATTCATCAGCAGCTGCTGTGACAGATGCACTATTCCAATAACACTGTGATCACCTAGGGGTGACTAACTCCTGTTTTGGTTACTTTCTTAGTATCTTATTTAATAAGGCAGCACGCACACAAATTTTAGGCTATGAAGTAGTGGTGAATTGGGGTTTTTTTTCCCATTTTTGGAGACAGTAACTCTCTTTGAAATAAGCTAATGCACCTTAAGTGCAAGCCAGAAAGATTGCTGAGACCTCGCAAAGGGAACAGTTAAGAACAGATGCTGTGAACCTTTGTCACTGAGATGGATGCTCATACCTCGAAGCACACGTGGCCACACTATGGACAAATGGGACTCTCATCTGTCTACCCAAGGACAATGTGCTTAGCTACTGATTCCTCAAGGAGAGTTTTCTTCTGTTTCTGGAATATCTGCGATCTACTTGATTCCTAAAACTGGATTTGTGATGGCCATAGAAAGAAAGCATTTGCTGTCTTTTGATTTGTAACAAATCCATAGTGAAGCCCCTGTAGTTGGGGCTGTTTTCTTGTTTGTTGGGGTTTTTTTTCTGTCTCCAGGGAGTTATCTAATGTGAAAAGAGAAGTATTTATTTCTTTGTATAAAAATATGTAACTTATATAAAGAGCCTTTCTGGAATGACACTCTGGTAATGAAATAGTGATAATTCAATTATTTTTTATTTTAATTGAACAGAAGTTTGATGTATCCGTGTGGTTTTTAGCTCACTTACAATCTAGGAGGAGGAAGGCTCTGGCACCAAGAGTGGCTCTATCCTCCCTGGGGAAGGGCGAGAGCTGCTGCCCACCACCCACCTCCTCCTCCAGTCAAAAAGGAGCACGCCGAGCCCCACCACCTTGCTCACGGATGCCACAGGCAGCCAGGCAAGGATGGGAATCCCCCAGCACTTACTCTGCGCCAGGAGTTTGGCCACGCTGCCCTGGTTGCTCTCCTGGCTTTCCTGGGTCTTGCTGGACAGCTGCTTGTTCGCAGATTCCAACCGCTCTGGTCCAACTGGCCGCTGCTTAAGGCAAGTACAAGTGTCTCCAACCAGGTGACGCTGCTGTGGCAGTGGAATAAAATGTGCCAGCAGCAATGTGCCAGCTCTGGACACCCACTGTCTGCAAGGGCACCTCATTGGCATTGGCCCTTCAGCTGGGACTTTGTTCTTTAGGCGCCTGCACTGTGCTCTGAGAACACCCTATGGAGAGAAACCGCCTGTGAACGCTTGTGGTTTGGACATACAGTTGTGTGCAGGATCCAGGCCTTGCTTCTCATTAGTAAAGGCCTTATAGGGATGAGGAGCTTGTGCTTTCCCTGTGCTGCTGGAAGAGCACACGTATGGTGTGAGTAATGCTTACGTCCCCGGCTGCTGCGCCGGGCAGGAGGGATGATTGTCACGCAGCTCTGTACACTTGTGACGCTGTCTGACGTCCTTACTGCCCGGAAGGACTTGTGGGGGAGGCTGAGACAAGGCAGTGAGTCTGGGTCAGACCAGGTCTCACAGTGCTGGTGAGTATGAGTCAAGCCCAGGGCTGCACCAGCCTTACCATGAGTGGAATCATTTCTCGGCAGCTGGGGGTGGAGGCAGGGGACAAGCACAGCACATAGGGAAATGAATTCTCTTTTTCCAATAACTTGTGTTGCAGGTGGGGAAGGGACTTGTTTTCCTTCCTGTACCTTTCCAAAACACGTGGGCATGACAAGTGACATGGTTTGGGATGGGAGGTGTTACATGGCTGGCACAAGAGCCTGCCCTTGCCAGGGGGCACCTCTCTGGCAGTACTGTGTCTCCAACACCTGATGGGTGGGAGAGAAGGGTTGGGGGGGGTGCTCCACTCATCATGGCATTTATTAACACCCCATGCAATGCCCAGGTGGAGACCTACACCTGCAGCTGTTCCATGCTGAGGACAACTAAGCTCCATCTTGGCCCGTTGCCCTTTCACCCACCGGAGGTGGCCTCCTCCCTCTGGCTGGTGAAACCGAGGTGGCTTTATGATGGCAACACCTCCTCAAGTGACCGGGTAAAGCTCCAGCTGGCAGTGCCCCAAGGCACACACCCTCCAGGAGAACACCCCCTGCCCACCCAGCCCTTCTGCCCCCAGCAGCACAGCTCTGGCTGCCCAGGGCAACGGGGTGTCTGGGGGGGACTCCCACCTGCCCAAGCTCAGCTTGGGCAAGTACCTCAAAAGAAAGCAACAGAGAGCGAGCTCTTGTTAGCTGGATATATTTCTTTTGTTTATTTCATGGTCATTGGGTTGTTTCTTTATCACAACACTCTGCAGTAGAGGAAAACGTGGTGCCGCAGCCCCTGGGTCCAGTGCTGGCACAGGCACCTCACCCTGCCACACCCAGCCGGTGGCACAGGACCTGCCGGTGGCACGCTGCTCCCAGCCCTCCTCTTGCCCATCAGGTTTCACTGCTTTCGTTCATTGGGGTTTTTTTCTTTCTACCTTTTTTTTATGGTCGATTTTTTTTCCCCCTTTTTTTTTTTTTAATTTTTTTTTTTCCCTCTTTAAACGTTTCTCAAGCTTTCTCCGAAGGAATGGCCACTGGCTCTCAGCTAGCAGAAGGAGACTACAGAAGAGCTCTGGGACACATGGGATGGTTTCCTTCTCCTGCCTCGCAGCTGACTTGGTCGAGATAGTTTTCCAACTCGTTTTTTTATTAAAAAAATAAAAAAAATGCTCCAACTATCAGTTTTACAAGGCATACAAAATCTCTAAAAGGGAAACACAAGCACAAGGTGCTGAGGTACGAAAACCTGAGGTAGTTTGTGTGTGTGTGTGTGTGTGTGTGTGTGTGTATGCATGTGGTGTAGGGGGTTGATTTTTTTCTTTTAAATTAAAAAAAATAATTTGCTAGTTATTTTTCCAGCTGTGGGCTGACAACCTCTTGGAAATCTGCAGGGTTTTCCCCATTTTTTTTCCCTCCTCTCCCTGCAACAGGGAGCTTTCCCCCAAAATCCCTGCCCAAAGTGGGCAGAGCTGGTGCTGCCCGTCATCTTCGAGGGCTGTGAGCACCCAGCACTGGTGATGGAGAGAGAGGACAAACAGATGAAAGGGGGGACAGAACAGGTGCAAACCCCAGTTTTGGACTCTGTGAAGCAAAGAGGAAAGGGCATGTGAAAGAGAGATTCCTCTTTTAGGAGACGGCATCCCTTCTGTTGGCTCATACAGGCACGGATCTTCTCAAAGCCCTTCAGAAATCGCTTTTTAACACTTGTTTTTTTTCCCCTGCTGGCAATCCTACATCTCTGCTCTACTGTGCATTAGAGAACCAATGGACTATCTCCTTTCCTTACGAGTCTAGAAAAGCCTGCTTTTGCTAAAAACCAAACATCCCTCTCCCCCTGACCCCTCTGAAATGAAGAATTTTTAAAAAGTTCTTACAAAACCTAAAAAATTGCCGTTAGTTTCGTTATTGACGTAGTAATTCTAAAATGGATGAGCGTCGTGCTGCGCGCCGCAGCCCCCCCCACGCTGGGTGAGCTCCTCCGGCCACGCCTGGGTGGAACAGGCGGCTTTTAGGAAATGAAAAATAAAAATCTCTCTATGTTAGTCCAACTAAAGGGATAGCACTGAGAGGCAACGGAGTAGAGGGGAGGCTGTGGGATGGAGCGAGCCCTCCCCGTGCCCCTCCGCTGCACATCCTTGCAGCGCCCTGGCAGCGGCTGGGGGGGTCTCGGGGGGGTCTTTGGTTTGCTCCCCTGACCTGCTGGGGGTGTCCGGTGCTGGTGGGGTTACATTCATCGGGCGGTGCTGGCCGGCACGGCGGGAGCCTCACTTGCTGTGCTGCGAGGCCAGGGCTCCCTGAGCGTGTTTCTGCTCCTGCTGCTTCACCTGCTGTACAATTTCCCTGATCTTGCGCTGTGCAGTCTTGGGGGGGGAGCAAGAACCAGAGGTCAGGATGGGCACCGTAAGCAACCCCGGCAGTTGCTCCCCCGCAGCCGCTGCAGCATCGCGCCGCTCACCGCCCTCAGACCTTTTAATCACGGGACAAGCACGTGGTTCAGCACAGCTGGAATTAAGGACGTGCTAAAGAAGGAACCACTCTGCTCCCAGACAGCTGCAAGCAAAGCACTGCGTGGTTCTAAGTTGTGTTTCTTCTACCGCCCCTCGAGAGCCTGAGTTTTGGGGTCCCGCTGTCCCACTCGAGCAGTCAGGAGAAGGCTGCGGGACGTGCACGCAGGTGGGATGGTGCTGGTGCCTGCAGGAGCTCCCTGCCAGCACTAATGCCAGGGAGGAGCCAGCTCACACCCCGGGTGCCACTATGCCTGGTGTTTAAGAGACATACTTGAACTAAATCAAGCTGATCTTTAACTTTAGTGCTAACACGGCTGGGGAGAGCTGCCAGAACACCTCTAGGGCCTCCTGGGCACAAAGGAACCATCCAAAACAGCGGCAGGATGCTCAGGCAGCGCTGGACTTGGCAGCTTGCCCTGGTGGATCAAACTGGCTGGGAATATTGGAAAAGCCACATCCAAACCTTACCTGACTGGCAAAAAAATGCCCGATGATTTTAACGACCACCTCCTCGTTCTCATCCGGGGTTTGGTCTCGTGGCACAATGACTTCTGCACTAGTTAAGTTTTGCAGTTCATTCACCTGGAGCAAACGACAGAGCCCTGGGTGGGTTTTGTTGCGGAAGAGCAGAAACCCTCCACGGCCAGCGTGTCACCCCCGGCTCTGAGCCAGCACATGGCACCAGGCTGGGCTGACATGCCTCACGCTCTGTCCCCGCCTTGGGATGGTAACCACCTAACGCCAGCCACCACCAGGGCATGGGGCTGAGGTCAGTATGTTGCTGCGATCACTGAGCACCTGGGCTTTGCCCCCCTGGAGCAAGCAGAGGCGATAGGTGATGCCCAGCTCTACAGCCCCAGGGCACGGGGGAGCATCCCTGCGCTCCCCACCTACCGTCTTGCCACCTTTGCCGATCACGCGGCCGGCAGCAAAGGAAGGCACCTTGATGTGGGCTTCAAGCTTCACTTCTTCTTTTGGATTAAAGAAGTTTTCCTCTTTCAGCTTCCCAAATATTCGCCCCTGAGCCTGGAGAAGAAACATAAGGGAAGCAAAATGGGCGGGCAGCAGTCCTGGGTACCGCCTGATGTGTCTTCCATCCCCAAGTGTGATAATCTGCCAACAGCATCAAAACGGTGGTACCGAGCATGGTACAGAGTTCCCCTGACACTCAGAGAGGCAAATCCAGGCTTGCAGCAGAGTGGCAACCAAAGGGATGTTATCAAGTTGCCCCTCAGCAACCCCCCAACCACAAACCCCACTCTGTGGACAACGTACCTTGAACTGAGCCTCGGGTGGCCCTGTGATGATGACCATCCGTTCACTGGCATCAGGACCTTCTGCTGGGGCAATCTGCAGAGGGGTGGGGACAAGGAGCAGGAGTGTGGCCCTGCTTTGGCAAAATCTCCCCTGATGTTGTGGGATGTCCCCCCATGCAGAGGCATCCCTCCATGCAGGGGCATCCCCTCTCACTCAAGCAGGGATGGCAACAGATGTTGCAAGACTGAGTTTCTACAAATTTGGGGAGCAAACCGCTCTACAAGGGCTCTTGTTTGTTGCCCTGGGCAGCAGGAAGGGTAAACTGAGGCAGAAAGCCTGGGACCAGCCCTGCAGCGCCCTGCTCACCTTGATGGAGGCACCAGCAAACCGTGCCAGCTGCTTGATGTGCTGTCCCTTCTTCCCAATGATGGCCCCCACTGCCTGTGTCGGGATGAACAAGTTCACAACCTCCTGCTCCGGCAGCTGGCGAGGGCATGGAAGAGCAAGACGGGGTCAGGGTACCAGCCAGACTGGGAGATGCCGACCCCCTGCCAGCATCCCAGGGCAACGACTGTCCCCCCCGCCACGTGCCCACCCTCCCGAGGTACGATCTTACAGAGGGAAGTGCTGGGGCACTCACAGAGTGTTGATGGGGGAAGGCACCGGCTGGGGGGGCTCCGTACAGACCTGAGAGGTACGCTGAGGAGCTCTACGGCAGGAGACAAAGTGATGGTCAGTGACGTGCCCAACAGGCCAGCCCCTTCCTGGCTGCCCCCAGCCCAACGCAGAGCAGCGTGCCACCACCATGAGCCTGGCAGGGGCACAAGGACAACCCTTCAGCCCCTGAAACCCCTCCTGGAGAGCACGGGGGCACCCCCAGGTGTATCGGGGTGAGCTGCGGCCCAGATCCTGTGCCTGCAGCATGTCCAGGAGGTGGATGGGAGCTCCCAGTTACACCCAGTCCCTCTCCACTGCTGTTTGTTTTGGCTGTGTCCTGACAGTGCCTATAGCAGAAAACCAGCCCCTATGGCCTTTCAGAGCAGCCACAACCCTGTAAAGCCAAAACCGTGTGGTGACCTTGACCAGTCCCTTGGGGAGAAGGTAAGGGTTTAGTGAGAACTGAGCAAAACATCTGGTTTCCCTCCAACATCCATCACCATTTCCCTTCTCCAGTTCCAGGAGAAGAAAAAGCAAAGGCTGAAGATGTTCTCCCAAGACTTGGGGTGGGGAGAAAGCAGTAGGTTTCTCCATGGCCAAAAGCAAGGGGTACATGCCAGCACCCCAGCCCAACTCAACCTGACCCAACCCAACTCCTCTTCAACTCTTCTATATCTCAAATACATCAGATGTTTCTCCTGGCAGCAGACACAACTCTCTGCCACTCCAGATTTGGGCAAGTCCAACCAGATATTCCCTGAAAACCACTGCTACTCAGGTGGAGAAGACCCAGCTCCCCGGCCCACAGCAAATGCTGCTCTCACTGTCAAAACTCTACTTAGACCCATTGCACTGAGGTTTTGCGCCCTCCATGTCCACTCTCCGCTTCTGGCCACAGGCTGCTCTGTGTCTCCTACACAACATGTCCTCTCCCACCCATCCAGTTCTTGTGGCCAAGGTGGGCACCACACCTCCTCAGCTCCCTGTGTTCACCACGAGGCTCCTTCCTTATCCTCCATCCTTGCCAAGTCTCTAGAGCACCAAAGCTGAAGCTACAGCCACCAGCACCCGGTGCTGCTGAGGACGGGGTCAGAAATGACCACTCTGAGGCACGAAACACAAAGTACTTGGAGGGGAAGGAGCTGCCATAGAGCCAAGCGTTTTGGTTTTGGTTGGTTGGTTGGGGGGGGGGTGTGTGTTTTGGTTTGGTTTTGGTTGTTTGTTTTGGTTTTGTTTTGGTCTTTGTTGTTGCTGTTTGTTTTGTTTGCTTTTTCCCTGGCTTCTTGTTTTACTATAGAAAAAAAAATACAGCAGAGGAAACTGCTCCTCTTGGCCTCATCAGGGTGGCTTGAAAAAGGCCACGCAGAGCTTCAGGGTGAAGGAGCCCACATCGAATACTGCCCTTCAGTGCCAACAAATGCTCAAGTAGGTGTTTCTCTAAGGCTGTGTCTGCTCGGGCGGCTGATGCAAGCAGAGCATCTTCCCCTGCGGGGGCTGGCAGCAGAGCACAGACAGACAGACCCTCCTGGTGCCCTCCAGGCATCACGCACGTCACACTCATCCATCCCTCCACACCCACCAGCCTGGCACTCACCGTTCTTCTTCGACCACTCTGCTGCTGGCGTTGCCAGGAAAAGAAAACAGCACAAGTAAATTAACCCACATGTCAGGCACTGTGCAGAATATTTCAAGAGACTAACAGAGACAGCCCACAGAGCCTGGCCATCCTAAGAGTGCTCTGCAGGTGCTAGTGGGTTGGGGATGGACCTTCTCTGTCAGCACGTTGGCTGGTGTGTTTTCCTGACAAGGGACTATCCCTGCCTACACGCAAACTCAGCAGTTTTGAAACTGCTTCCCAGGCTTGCTTCACCCCCAGTCTCAGCAGGCACAGCATCCCAGGAAAAGAACAAAACCCTGGCTTATAAAATCAAGTGATGATCGGCTCGCAGCAAGCACAAACGAGGCGGCCAGGGCCACCAAGACCAGACCTACAGGACACAACCAAGTCCACATTATCACAACCCAGTGGTGGGTTTGGGGTCAGCACTGAAGACCACCTATGTGGTTTTTCTATGCTGGCATTAGCACAGATTGCCCCCAGCCACCTTCAGAGAGCAGCACCCTCGAGACACGGCCAGTCCTTTAACACAGCTTAAACTGAGCTCAGCACAATGTATCTTCCCGGGGAGCTAAATCCAAAGAGGGACAAGCCACCTTCATTCACTGTCTTCTCCATTTCCCTGCTGTGATGAGCATCTTCCCCAAACGGCCAAGAGTGGAAGCTCCTGTTCAAGGGTCCCCATGACATGGCTCTAGCTACGGTGTCCACCCAAGCCCAAGAGCTACAGCGGTAGAGCCTAGAGACCACTCTCCCCCCAAGAACTTGTCCCTCCCACCCCAAAACCTCTTGGGCTTACTGCAAATGGGTGGTAGGGGGCAGCCCCCGCTGCCCCTCGGGCGCCTGGGGTGGATGGGAGCATGGACAGCCCTGTGGAGAAGATGCCCAAAGCACTGAGGTTCAGTCCTGGGATCAGGTTGGCTTGTTGCTGGGGAAAGAAGACATACAGAAACATGTAAACGGCAGACTGGGGTTTTTTGGGCGTCTCACCACGTAGCACGGACATGATGAGTGAGGGCCAACCCTTGCCCTAACAACTCCCACCCGGTTTTCCTGTGGCCACCTCAGCAGCGGCTCTGAAGCAGGGGCATCCCAGGCGGGAGGACTGGGCGCTTACATTAACGGCCACCACATCGTTCTCGTAGGCCTCTCGCAACTTCTTCATGATCTCCACTTCAGCGTTGGAGCAAGCCTCTGTGCTGCCCTTCACCGTGATGGTCCGCTCGGGGTTATAAATGGTTAAATCCTGCAAACTACCCCACAGATAAATCTGGAGACGCAATTACATTTTGAAGTAATAATAATAATAATAATAAAACTCAAATCAAAGATGAGCGTTCCCCCCTGAGACAGCATGGGAGCACTTGCCTTCTCCCTGCCCAATGCCACCATCCACCTGGGATAAGGGACGCCCACCTGGGNATAGCTAAATTTACCTCCCACCAAATCTGCCCGTTTTGCGGAGCTAGCGGCACTTACGATTTAGTTTCATCAGCCTCCTTCTGCATGATATCAAGGATCATGCGACAAGCTTCGGAGCACCCCTCTGGTGTGGCGTGGATGGTGATGGGCTTTTCGGCAGTGCCAGCATTCTCCTTCCGATGGATGTCAACCCTACGATGAAACAACCAGCAAAGAGCAGCCCTCTGAGATGTGTTTAGTGTCGTACAAAGGCTTTCGAGAGCTCAGGAGCTGAGCTTGCTACTCACAGAAAAACTCATTTCAACACCTGCTCAAGCTTTGGTATGAAACTCAGTATTGCTGACGTGTGTCTACCATCACCTGGTCTCATGCAAGCCTAGGTAGCATTGTGCTTCTGTTGGTTTAGATCAGATTTGAGCTACATTCGCCTTCATGACCCAAGTTCTGCCTGGAAGCTGAGCGGTATCAATCAATGTCAAATGATGCATCAAGAGGGGGCAGAACAAATCCTCAGCTGGACGAAGCCCTGAGCAACCTGGTCTATCAACTTAAACACCAGTCCCACTTGGAGCAGGAGACGGGATTAGAAGTCTCCAGAAGTCCCCTCTGACCTCAGTCTCTCTCTGCACAACACCCGAGGCTGTCCAGCAACCAGTGGCTGTCACAGCCGCTGTGTGTCATTCGGGACAGAGAGAGAACTTACCCGCAGGCAGCGTTTGTCACAACACGGAGGCACAGGTCAACAACAGCGCTTGTACTCACGCCCTTCCACGGGAGACCAGAAAGCTCTCCCTTGCTCTAGTTCCTCTGGTCCTCCCCTCAGCTCACGGCGGGGAGGAGGCACGTGCCTCCAGCTCGCTCCTCACCGCTCAACCGTACCTGGCAAAGACCCTGAGAGAGAGGGAGAGATGAAAGCAGGATAGGAGACTCCTGCATGTCAACTGTATGCCTTGAAGAACAGAGGTAAGCAACCTTTCCATCTTCTCCACACGAGCCCACGCGCTCTTCCCACCAGTCGATGATGCTGTGCAGCCATCCTGCCACTCGCCATCACCTCGGTGTCCCTGTCGCTGCTGCAGCCAGGACGGGGTTGGCCCAGATCTTCCGAGAAGGTTCGGTAGTGGCTGCTCAGTCACTCAGTGAACGCCACCAGTGCTCAGCTCCAACATGCCCTCCAGCAACATCTGTTTTCATAAGAAGTCCCCGTCCTGACCAGGATAATTCATGAGGGGTGCTGTGCATGCAAGGCCAAGGGCTGTGGTGCAGAGTCACTCTTAGCCAGCGCCACATCTGGATGCTGCAGGGTCACGGTGGGTTTGCACAGGTCAACTCTTCCAGGAGCTCATTAACCAGTGTGTAGAAACAATGATACTTCATTTACAGGTAGAGGGGGAGCAGCTGGGTGAACCTTCCCTGACATAATGGAAGAGCCTACCCCCACTAGCTTCAAAAGGGACCCCAGGGTGGTTTCATGTGAGTGCTGAAGAATGAATGAAGACAGAGTTTGATCCCCTTTGCAGGCTACATCTCTCCGGACCTCCTATGGCTTCAGCCAGAGCTGCTTAGGCAGGAGACTGGTCCTGCTTGGACTGTGCAAAGAGGTGCTGGAAACAGTAGCAGCGTGCGGCAGGTGTGGGGACACCCACTGCCACCCCTCCGCTGGGGAGAAGGCAAATGCATTGCAAAGTGCCACAGGAGGTGGTGACAGGCCCATGCTTCAGAGCAGTGCTGCAGTGTCACACCAGGTTGATGCGCCCACCTAGGGGCAACCGATGAGGAATCCACGGCTGCCCCAACAAACGCCACAAGATAGGAGTCAGGCAACTTCTTGAACCCATGAACAATTGAGCCTGTTGGAGACAGGGCATAGAGCTGAGCCTTTGTACTGAAGAAAGGCCAAGGGCCACAGATGGGCTGAATGGATGTACCAAAGGGACAAGTATCCTAGACAAGCCTGAGAAAGGGACACAGGCCAGGTTTCTGGCTGACCTCCAGCCCATCCCAAAGCTGGATGTACAGGCACGAGCTCTATTTGCAAACAGAAGATGCGGCACCAGGAAGGGGCTGCTGCATTCAGGCGTGTCACAGCCTGAACAGCCGGCAAGTGGAGGAGTGCTCTGGACTTCCCAGCACATCTCAGTGCTGCTGCTGCACAGCTCCACTCCAACAGGAGGATGGAGAAGGAGACACCCTCAACCCCCTCACCCCATCAGCAGCTGCCTGGGATCCCAGAGTACTGCAGACAAGGGACACCAGGGAAGCTGACAACAGCTGATGGTGGGAAGGGACAGGGCATTTTTGCCCATGGTGCAGCATGAGAAACCTCCAAAACACCTTATGAGGGTGCTGGAAACACTTCAGAGAGCAGTGGCCGTGAGGGACAGCCCTCTCAAGATGGACAGTATGGCATGCAGGAAGGGCTATCCTGGACCCACGGCTGCTTGGTAGCAACAGTCCTCTCTCCATCGAGTTACAAGGGCTGCAATCGCTGTGGAATGTCATCTGGGTGGGTGGGCTCTTGGTCTGGGTTCCTTCTCAACCAAGGAAGACAATGGCTCAACCCGGAGACAGTTTCATCCTCTGGAGCTCAGAAGAATATTTGGGCATCACTGTGTGTGGAGACAGAGGGAAAATCCTACATGACCAGAGGAATCCAGGACCCAATGTCGCTCTGGGTGGGAGCAAGGGACAGGCAGCAGGGTGTCAGCAGCACACGCATCGCCAGGATCATCACACCAGTGGGTGAGGGTGGCCTGACCAGGAACAGAGCCACAGGCTGACACGGGGCCTTCTCAGGCAGGTCAGGAGAGGTAAGAGCACGGCCTTCCTCCATGGCATCAAGTCTTTGAGGCAGACACGGGGAGCCAATCCAGCAGAGGGACAGCTCAGCGGCAGAAACTGCCCAAGCAGCAGTGTCGAGCCTCATGTTCAGCAGAAAGGGGCAGCCGGCACCTTCCACCTTCCTCATCAGCTCACGGTTCGCGAGGGGCAGCCTTCCAGCGTTGGATGGCAAGGACACAGCTACACCAGGGAACTCACCTGGAGAAGAGGGGCTTGCAGCCAACTGGGACCAGCTCACGGCTACTAGGTGGCCACACTCTAGGGTCAGCCAGGCTGAAAGAACTCCTCTCCCTATGCCCCTGTCCCCTTTCCATACAAACCTCTTCCTGCAAACCCAGTGCTGGGGTTTGGCTCCCTTGGCTGCCGAGTAGCGTGTCTTCCTACCTCCCGCTCAAGTGGATGCGCTATTACCAAATAATTTGCCTCTAAAAGCTTCTCTGAGAACTAGGACGCCCTGGAGGATGTTCTGGTACAGAAGTCCTATGTCCTGTGGGATCACCAGGTTCAGGACGATGAGCATGGGAGAAGACAGCTTTGGCTTAAACACACACAAATCTTGGCAGGAACAAACCATGCAGGAAAACCATGCAGAAAATCAGAGGTGAAATCAATGCGAATATCGATACAAGAAACATGGAAAAACTTTGGCAAGACGGTTACCTTTTTTTCCCTTCAAAAATAAAAATGTTATACTGCTAAAAAAGCTTCAAATTTTATGAAAAGCCCATCCTGTTCAAGGCAGTGCTCTGCGCCCACGGTGTGCCCTTTCCCGTACAACAGCTCTAGCCCATATGGGGCACGGTAGGATGAGCAAATCCCGAGGGCAGAGATGGCGCAGGCACCAATCACTGTACCCAGGATCCCCCTTCAGCATTTTTTCCCCAAACTTGCCATTTCTCCCTAAAGACTTGCCCACAGCCATTCTCGTGATTAGGCTTTGGATCCCCATTCCTTGTGTGCATCCCCCTCTTGCCGCACCCAGACCATCCTGGTCAGCAGGAATGGCTTAGGACATGGACTCTGCCACCACCCCGAGAAGGCTGCACCCTGAGAGAACAGCCCTGGCCAGCACTCAGAAGTCCCAAGTACATGGAGGATCCATGCCATGAACCTACAGCACCCTACAGAAGGAAATAAAACCGTTTGAGGTACTTACTTGGATTGGGTTTGCTTAGTAAGGTTCTTTATGGTCAAGCCCTCCTTTCCTATGATCGCACCAACAAACTGCGTGGGCACCAGCATCCGCAGTGGGAAATCGAGCTGTTTGGGCTGTGAGGAGCCCCCCGGGGAGGAGCCCCGCTCCCTGGAAGAGTGGCCCCCGCGGCGGGATCGCTGTGGGGGCGGAGGGGAGCTCACCTCTTCATCCGGGATGTAGGAAATCTTGAAGGAATAGTTCTCAAACTGGTGGTCACTCAGCTTCTCAATTGCTCTGTAAGGTAGGGAGACGCAGAGAGTGGTGAGGGGCTCTCTGGGGATGGGTACCCCTCCTACCCCTCCAGTACCCCCCAGCACTTGCCCTTGTAGACCACAGTCCCTCCCTAAACCTGCATCTTCCTCCTTCCCAGTCTGCACAAGGTGGCCATGGGAAGCCAGAACCCTCCACTCTCCCCGTGCGGAGTAAGCCCCACAGCACGGGGGGATGATGTCCCCTCCCGTGTGAGTGACGCCAGTGCCCGTACACGGCTTGTCCACCCAGCAGAGATGGGATCCCATCCTGGGGATCTGCCACTTGATCTGGGGACAGCATTGGCCAGAAGCTACCACGCAGCACGGAAAAGGTCTTGCAGGCTTTCCAGACATGGAAAAGGTGAAAAGAGGGCTCCAAGCAAGAGCAGCTGCCCCACAAAGGATGCAGCACATGGTGCCCCTCTACTGGGAACTGCAGTATCTGGACTCTTCATCCCCCAGAGGCGCCTCCTTGGCAATGCAACACTGCAAGCAGCTCCTTGCCAGGCCTCAACTTCACATCCTGTGAGGACTTCTGCAGCTTCACCATCCCTTTCCAAAAA